>JAGFZM010001638.1:489673-520519 GCA_017657215.1 Limnothrissa miodon
CACACACACACACACACACACACACACACACACACACAGACACACACACACACACATGCATACACACAGCTGCTTGTTCCCTCAGAATCAATACATCCCTGACTTTCATTTACCCCATCTGTCTTCAAAATGAGCTTCATGAACAAAGTAGTATTAGTAATACAATGCACAGATGCCATAATTAGACATCAAATCAGTGTTCCCTTTCAGTTATCTCTATCTCTCTCTCTCTCTCTCTCACTCTCTCTCTCTCTATCTATCTATCTATCTCTCTCTCTATCTATCTCTCTCTCTCTCACACACACACACAAATGTGGGGTTGATTTATCGTCTCTCCTATCCAGAAATACTAGGGATCATATTGACATAGAACTGGAAACAGACATGTGATTTTTACATATTCACTCTTGTTTCGGTAGATGTTGATGATAACCTCTTTGCTTTGTCTGCCCTTAGTTCTGGGAGGTGATTAGTGATGAGCACGGCATAGACCCGGCTGGGAACTACGTGGGAGATTCAGACTTGCAGCTGGAGAGAATCAATGTCTATTATAATGAAGCATTCAGTAAGTTTACTTGCAAGTCATACAGAGGAAGGAAATGCAACATAGCCATATTTTGGTACACTTCTGCCCGATCGTCGGGTCTGGGAAGCTTTAGCATATACATCAAAAAGGCTTAGCTTGACATTTAGTGCATAAAAAATACCTTTGTCCTGATGTAAGGTTTTGTATTTATTTATTAATGACAGGTCTTGGAAATGTTCAGTGTTGAAACTATGAAACCTGGACCAGGGTTATAGATTCATGAAACTACAGCCAACAGCCTCAGCTGTGACTCCTGTTGCAGCTGTGGTCACAGTCCTGCAAGAACTCAAATTTATATCCCACAGTTAACTTCTCATGTTTTCTGTCAACTGAGCCAACTAAAGAAAGAAACTGTTTGTACAGAAACAAAAGTTTTAAACATCCAAGTGAGCTCAGATACAGTTAAGAAGGAACTGACAACTGGATTTGTAGATGCTGTGGTAGCACAATGGTATGTTTTTGTATAGCTGTCTGTAAAATTCATGTCATTTATGTTACTCCTCAAAATCTCCCTGTCTCTCTTCAGCTAACAAGTATGTACCAAGAGCCATCATGGTGGATTTGGAACCTGGTACCATGGACAGTGTCCGCTGTGGATCCTTTGGCCAACTTTTTAGGCCAGATAACTTCATTTTCGGTTAGTATAATGAAGTTTAATACAGTTGTTGTTAACAACTTTATGGGCAAATAGGTTGATTTAAGTGCAGGAGAGAGAAATTTAAAAAGAATGTGTATGTTGGTATCAGCAATTGCAAAATGAGTTTAATGAGTTCAAATGAGTTGAAACAATGGGATAATCAGCAAAAATTTACTATTGTGATTTTCTATTGTGATTGTGATAATTCAAGGGTAGTGGAAAATTATTTACTGATATAGGATAGTGGAAAACTTATTTACTTAATGAAATGCCATATTTCACAGGGCCAGAAACAGAATGTTACATTATTTTAGTACTTTAAACATTATTTTTCATAGACATTGAGTGCATATTCTAAAACTTTCTCTCTGCAACTGAATGTCTATTTTGTGTCCACTGACCAGGAGTGCCTTCATATTGCCAGCATTCATAGTTTACTGCTGTTCCCTCTTTGTCCCGTAGGTCAGAGTGGGGCTGGAAATAACTGGGCCAAAGGCCACTACACAGAGGGTGCAGAGCTGGTGGACGCAGTACTGGACATGGTGAGGAAAGAATGTGAAAGCTGTGACTGCCTACAGGGCTTCCAGCTCACCCACTCTCTGGGTGGAGGAACCGGCTCAGGGATGGGCACCTTGCTCATCAGCAAGGTCCGGGAGGAGTACCCCGACCGCATCATGAACACCTTCAGCGTGGTGCCTTCTCCCAAGGTGTCCGACACTGTGGTGGAGCCCTACAACGCAACACTCTCCATCCACCAGCTGGTGGAGAACACAGACGAGACCTACTGCATTGACAACGAGGCGCTGTACGATATCTGCTTCCGTACGCTCAAGTTGCCCACACCCACTTACGGTGACCTCAACCACCTCGTGTCCTCCACCATGAGTGGAGTCACCACTTCCCTCCGCTTCCCCGGTCAGCTCAATGCTGATCTGCGTAAACTTGCAGTGAACATGGTGCCCTTCCCCCGCCTGCACTTCTTCATGCCTGGCTTTGCCCCCCTGACAGCTAGGGGGAGCCAGCAGTACCATGCTCTCACAGTGCCAGAGCTCACCCAGCAGATGTTTGACGCTAAGAATATGATGGCAGCCTGTGACCCGCGCCATGGCCGCTACCTCACTGTGGCGACCGTGTTCCGCGGCCGCATGTCCACAAAGGAGGTGGACGAGCAGATGCTGGCAGTCCAGAGCAAGAACAGCAGCTACTTTGTGGAGTGGATCCCCAACAATGTGAAAGTGGCAGTGTGTGACATCCCGCCGAGAGGCCTCAAGATGTCGTCCACATTCATCGGCAACAGCACGGCCATCCAGGAGCTCTTCAGACGCATCTCGGAGCAGTTCACAGCCATGTTCCGTCGTAAAGCCTTCCTGCACTGGTACACGGGCGAGGGCATGGATGAGATGGAGTTCAGTGAGGCCGAGAGCAACATGAACGACCTGGTGTCAGAGTACCAGCAGTACCAGGACGCCACTGCAGATGAGGAGGGCGAACTGTACGAGGACGACGAGGAAGAGTCAGAGACCCAGGGCTAGGACTGGCCCCTCCAATTGTGGGCAACAGCTGTGTCGGACAGTTGTTAGAAAACCACAGTGTCTTTAGAGGACCAAAAATATACCTCCCTGCCTTACCCACGCTGTATATCTCAGTCCTGCCTTTGTTAAGCTGTTCTTCATAAACTTAAGGGACAGTTCTACTCATGATCACTGTCTGTATTGCGACAACTCTTGTGTTGACATATTGAAAGTACTGACTGATGAAACAGAAATAAAACATGTTTTAAAAATAGATAGATCTCAGGCAACGTTTCTATAGTAATTGCCCACTATGGTTTTATAATTCAACCGTTTTCCTTTTGTTCTTGAATATAGGACAGTTTAAGGGTTATAGGTTCAGATACAACAACAATTAGATGCCCAGGGATACAACCCTGGACAGTGGACACACTGAATGAAAATAAAAAGAAAAACTGCATGACCAAACCACATATACCTGACCTACATAACCAAACGAAAATATATGTGCTCAGAGATAAAATCTCCCTTGAGGTTAAATCTGACACTGATATAGCATAGAAAGGAATTTTTCATCTGTGTATTTGTTCCCCTTTAGTGTTTTTTCCACTGAAAGGCGTGTTTGTTGATCACATGCTGGGGATTCAGCAGTATACACTGCCTACAAAAGAGCTCCCTGCACAGAGCCAGCTTTGATAGAGAGTGTGACAACAGTGACCCCTCTGTGGCGATGCATGGCTGCTGATTTAAGGGTAACATTCACTGCCCCTAGACAAATTTAGAAATCTGATGAATTTAGGTCAGGCTGGATTATTCTGTTGGTAAAAAAAATCTAAACAAGCAGGAAACATTTAAATGACATTTCAGAAGTTATTTTACTTGTAAGCTCAATTTCTGTCCAAAACAATCAGATGCAGCCTGTCAAAGTGTGGATATCCTGCCATCAGGTTTTTGCTTTACATAAATTGTATACTTAAATAGAAGATAGCTTAAGGCATATTAAGTGCTCTGCTTCTCATACTATATATCATGCAGTGTGCATGATTTGTTGCTGATTTGGCTCATATTCCTGCAGCCCACTTAGAGATAATTACTTTCTAGGGAGAAAAGGGGATGATATCCATAAAGGGAAGTGCTGCTGAATCATTTAGGCCCGCATTAGAACAAGGTTAAAGAGATGAATCTTACTGTGACGTACCGTCAACCCCAGGGGACTAATGCATCCTGTCTGTGAAGATCTGACAGACAGAAAGGAGGAACTATTAGAGGAGACTGACACACAAATGCACAGTCATCACTTGAGAGATAGAAAGGTGAATCTGTAAGTCTGCTATCAATGACTGATCTGTGTCTTTATGGGGGTTGTGGCCTGCGTTAGAACCAGATAAATCAAAGATCATTTTATGCTACTTCCATAAACATTTGAATGAGAATCAGAATCAGAGTTGCCTGAATGTACACGCAACAAATTATTTTAACCATTACAGTGGAATAATGTGCTGACATAATATGTTGAACATTATATAGACAGTATAAGCAATTAATACAATATATGTAAACTGGACCAGGGTTTCTCAAAATGGATGCTTAGCCTAGGGTGTCATTAAATATTTTAATTAGATTGTGAATTTGTCATTTTCAGATATAAAACTATATCATATTAATCAAAATTCTAACAACATTACATACTGTAGGCCTACCCGTCTACCCACCATTGTTATTTTTTATGAAAATAGCTTATATTTATAGGCCTATGTTAAATCTTTAATCCTTAAAGGTTATATCAGAAGCAAAACAAAACAGTGCAATGTTGGAGAAGAGATTATGACACAATCTGCCTTGTTTGATGTAGAGAACAGTCATGTGAAGAGGAAATCTAGTCAATATTTTTCCTTTACATACTTTATTTTGGTTGGTACAGACACCCATTTGGCTCAGAACAGGAAAGCAGGGCTGTGTGCTATAGCTTCAAACAACACACTAAGGACAAACATTGCCCTGCAAAGCTGCAGATCAGCAAATGTTTTGTGAAAGATGTTTTTTCAAGAGGGTAACTGGAAATCCACACCCACTGAATGTCATGCCAAAAGGCCTTCATTCAGGAACTGCCATGTGGGTTTACTTCTAGTTTTCATGCTGTTCTGTATGTATTTCTGTATGCATTAACAGTTCAGGAGACAACATCTTAATATGCAAGAAATCAGTTTTACTGGCACATGCATAGAAACACTGTGGGAGCATAGTGGTGATCAGAAAAGTATATAGGAAGAGGCATGTAGGCATAATAACGGCAAAGATCTTTAGATCATCATCAACCGTCTCTGATAACGGTGCAAAGCCTTTACAGATGCCACAGAAACAAACTGAGCACTAAAGACCCTCAAAGCTAAAAGCATTTTTAGCACTGGGGAGAAGCTTTCAATTCATGAACACGCTGATTTTTAGGTGTGAAGTGTTATGGGACAGATGATTGATGCTGGACAGTGTACAGGACAGTAGACAAGTGGCATGAGCCCCTAAAAACAATAAAGTAGTTTTTGCCCCTCTTCTTGTGGTGTGGGTGGAACAGAACTTATAGCAGAAAGGGTCTATTTGGTTGCATTGCATGTGTAGGCAAAAAAGACAAAAAAGTGCACATTAGCAGATTAAATAGACAAATGTTTTATGCAAGAATAATGATGAGAGAAGGATGCATATTTCGATAGCAGTTAACATGCCTAATAAGCTATACAGTATTTTGCTGACAACGTCCGTCCACTAGATGTCCCTCCTGCTTATGACTCACCTTTTTCATGCTTGAGTTCTCAAGGCTCTGGTGATGATGCTGCTATTTTTCAGGTTGCAAAACAAGAGGGATTTGGCTGACTGACAACGGTTTAACGTGCCAAAGTTTTAGAATCATTTCGCAGAGGAATTGATTGCCATTTATCCTTTTGTGTAACACTACAATGAGGTAAGCAGCGGGCACCATCTAAACCTAGGCGTTAATGTCAATAAGCTAGCGAGTTAGCTAAATGGCTAACTCGCTAAAACAGACATTTGTTTGTTTATGTATTTGATAATAACTAGTTTTTGCTGCCTTGTTGCTGCTCGTCATTTTGTAGCCTAATGGCAAAAGTAGCAATGTTCCACATGAATACGTAGGTCAAGTCAAATCTTAAAATAGCAAAACATTAATTTCTCAGATGAATGCTGATGTTTAGTCATAGTTGTTGGTATTGTGGGTGTATGTAGATCTAGCCATTATCATTTTCACGTACACAAAAAATGTCTGCTAAGTAGCAAGTCACATTAAATATTTTGACAGTAAAAATGTATCATTCAATTACATGTAATGTCATTAGTCTAGTGAGCTAAATATGTGTTAAAGAATTCAGGCGAAGTCAGTCTATCTCCTGACGTGTTCATATTATCATATATGAAGTGTACATTGGAGTAACGTTAGTTGTTGTATGGTCTAATATTAATAAGTTCATTTAACTTAAGCCTAAATCCTCAGCATTAAACGAGCCAGTCATAATGTTAATATTGTGTGTGTTTTGTGAGAGTTCTGAAGGAATGCCCTGTGTCACGAATTTCTTATCATCCTGAAGTTAATTACCAACTAAACGGTGCACAAAGTGCTTAGAATGTGTTTGTCCCAGTTTTTCTGCACCAAATGTGCAGTCCGCCGTGTACACAACCAGTTGAGACTATTCTCAAGGATCCCCATTTTCACCACTGCAGATAAAGGATTGGCCATGCAATGTATGTATCTTTAGATGTAGCCAGTGAGATGGAATACGATGAGAGACTTGCCCGCTTTCGCCAAGGTCTCGTCAACCCTTTTGACAGAGGAGAGGATGAGACCTCAGCTGAGACCAAGGGTCCCACGAAGACCGGTGAGTGTCTCATGAGCATGGCTAATGGAGATGGGGGGAAAATGATAATTCTTCTTGCAGTGTCAGAGACAACAACTGTCATGTGGGAGGGTAAAAAGTTCCATGACTTGTTTGGTGTGTTCTGTAATGGTGAAAGGCTGCTTGTGTCAAGCAAGCATGAAATGTAGCCAAGTTACAAACACACACACAAAAGACAGGCTATAGTAAAAAATCATGAATGACTACTTCAGATTTCACTTGTAGGCGACTTCTCTTATGAAATCCCAAGTGCGTTTTTGGAACAGAGCAAAAGAAAAAAAAAATTGAAGTGCGGGTCAGGTGATCTGATGCAGCTAATATCAGTTCCTGTTTGGATTTCTGGCTGCTAAAGGAACTGCAATGTAAAGCAGTCTTTGATGGATTATTGTCTATTCCTGCTATCAGTCCTTTTATTCTCAGAGAATCATGCTTTTCACTGAAGTTTACGCAGGTACTGAGTTTCCTTTGCTTGTCTTATAATGAACTCCATTATGATAGTTGAGAATAAACAAGTTGAGTTGGAAGAGTTATGTACAGTTTAAGATATGGTATGAACAATATGGTCAATATATACAAGCTATCTATCTATCTATCTATCTATCTCTATACAGTAGAAAGGGTATGTATATCTGTAAGTGGGCAGGTATATAGAGTGCAATGAAGTGTGAAAAGGTGTTTTCTTTTTTTTTGGGCATGCATTACCATACTTCTTGGCTTATTTACACAGTGGTGAACTCTGTTCTAGCTTAACAGCGTAATGTGTACTTATTGTTCTTCCCTTTTTTGAAATAGTTCAAATCAGGGTGGTGTTTTCTTTTCTTAACCATCCATGCATTGAAGCAAGCTGTTTTCTGATTGTTAATAAGAAAATACAATGGTTAAGAAAAATATTGTACTGCTGCTGTAAACAACTGCACAACTGTTGTACTGCTCCTGTAAAAATGTGAAAATGTGTTTTGCTCTCTGCAGAGGTGAGGCCTGAGCTCTTCTCCTCTGAGACCAGAACACATGGCTCTGACCGGACCATGGACCTGGGGCTCGCTGAGGACCACTTCTCCCGCCCAGTGGTATGTAGTGGGTGTCCATTTCCACCAGAGAAACTCCAACTTGTCCATGCCTCTACAAGACAGATTTAAAGACAGTAAACTGGACCTGGTCATGTGGCGCAGTATGGTACATTTTATTGCAGCCAAGCCATGTGGAAGAGCTACCATAAAATGTGCTGTAATGTCAACAGCCAAGCATAACACTATTAGATACACTATACAGTAACAAACACATACAAGTTTAAGTTGTTTAAGATGGGAAAATGTTTATGTGTCTGTGAACAGGCCTCCTTTGTGGCATCTGACATTGAACAGCTGAAGCAAGCCATTGAAGAGTGCAAGAAGCTGATCCTGGAACTGCCAGAGCATTCTGAGAAGCAGAAGGACACTGTCGTCAAACTTATTCACCTCCGCCTCAAACTACAAGAACTCAAAGTGAGGACTGACCGAGAATTTGTGGAAGGATGTGGGTGGGTGGGATCTAGAGGTTCTATTCACTGCATCATTACAAGATGTAGATGGTATCCGTCAGTGAAGGTTTAAGCTTAAACCATATTGTAGGACTTTATCAACTGTTTTTAAAGCCATTGTTTTTGTTTTCAGCCACTGGCTGAAACTGAGAGCAATGAAAGCACATGTGAAACCCACAGGAGTCATTTCTCACAGTTCATTTGTTGCCTGGCTAGACCAAAGTTCTGTTGTAGTGGAAGTTCAAAAGTAGTTTTAAAAAAAAAAAACTATACCCACATCTATTATTTTAATAGACTTGGGGAGGCAGCATTAAATACATTTGAATGCAGCCAATGATTGTTAAAGATCTGTTCAGTAAGTCTGTTTTTCAACCCTCCATTAAACAGCACAAAGCTTTACAGGGAGCTCTGTACAGCTAGCTGTATTGCTGTATTAAACAATTAGCTGTATTGCTAGCGGTGTTCTCTCACACGTTCCATGTTCCGTATTCACTACACAGGGCTGTAGAGTGGTGCGCTCAATCGCCGTTTGCAACACAGGCCAGTCTAATAGAAAAAAAAAAGATTTCTAAGCAATTTTATGAGCAAGAAAATAGTTGCATAAACTTACTGAGAGCTTCTTTAATAGAAGACTGTGTCTAGACTGTGTCATACTGTGCCCAGACTACTATGTCTGCCAATCACACAGGACCCTGAGGAGGAGGAGCCCAATCTGCGTGTCCTCCTGGAGCACCGCTTCTCAAAGGAAAAGAGCAAAAGTGTGAAACAGACCTGTGACAAATGTAGCGCCATTATCTGGGGCCTCATCCAGACCTGGTACACCTGCACAGGTGAGTTCAAACCACAGGCGCAACTCTTCTTATAATAGAGTACCTGTGTTTGGCTTACATCAGTTAGAAGTATGATTTGAGAGGCAAATGAAGGTCCATGTTTGTCGAAGGGACTGATCATTTGAAGGAGACTCAATGCTTTCACCCATTTGGAATGGTGGTATGTGGTTTTACTACCTATTACGTGATGGTCACAATTAAACAACCAAAGCAAGGTCTATTCTGCATGACATTGTGGCCTAAATCCTTCCAGAATCCCTCTAAACCAGTTAAATGGCTTACCTTATTGCATAAGCCACTTGCTACATTATTTAGTTGTAATTGTCCCTTGAAAGTGTAAATCTGGATTTGGACTGACTTGCATTTCTCATTCCCCTTTGCTCTATTTAAGGTTGTTACTACCGGTGCCATAGCAAGTGCATGAACTTGATCAACAAACCCTGTGTAAGGTCAAAGGTCAGCCACCAGTCTGAGTACGAGCTGAATATATGCCCGGAGATTGGCCTGGACAAGCAGGACTACAGATGTGCAGAGTGCCGCACACCCATTTCCTTGCGTGAGTACCGGCCTAAATCTACTGTCGCCATGGCTGCAATGACCTCATCTGTCAGAGGCTCCCTTCTGTGTCATGCTCCTTTGAATAGAACAAAAGTTGTGTTCTTCTGGCTCTTAGTGGACTTTAGGAAATCTTTAGCAGTATCTGAGTTGCTTCTTTCTTTGTACTACTGTAGGTGTGTCATGAGTACACTCAATATGCTTTTTCAATTATACTAAATTTACCTTTTCCCTAAATATACTAGTTTTATTGTGGACAAAGATCTCCCCTCTAGTTTAGTCTGAATTTTAATTCTGTTTTTTATAGATAGATATGTAGATAGATAGATAGAAATTATTAATTATAAAAATGACCCACAACACCCCTAATAAATAAAGTAATATAATAAGAGAGCAGTGCAAAGGCATAGTCCAGTCTTTGATCTGTGGAAAATAATATTTTTCATTTCTCCATCCACCCCTCACACACACCAACTTCCACCTGGTCAACTTCCACAATTTTACAAAGTTCTCCCCAAGGCTCCTGTATCCTGCCCATCCCTGGCCTGCCCATCCCTGGCACACCCCACAATTGCAGCGTCATCAGAGACGAATGTCACACAGCTGTTGTTACACTAGTGCTCAGCTCGTGCTGTGTTCTGCAGGGGGTGTCCCGTCTGAGGCTCGGCAGTGTGACTACACAGGGCAGTACTACTGCAGCTGCTGCCACTGGAACGACACAGCCATCCTCCCAGCCCGGGTCATCCATAACTGGGAATTTGATCCGCATAAGGTACAGTGAAGCAGCCAAACTGCCCTCATTTCCAGACGCAAAACTCTGTCCTCACCCAAACACCTAAACAGTTGCTGCCTAATCTTGTCAGACTTAAGATTTAAGATTTTCAAATACCCAAAATGAGAAGGTGTCATTTAATATGATGTTGTTTTGTTATGTTTTTGTACGAGTGATTATAGATTATGACAGAATTAGGAAATTTTATGCAAGTACAATAATGCCATTGCACAACCAGGGCTAACATCTACCCACCCAGCTGATGATGGTGTTTAGTGTGCTTATTTCTTGTTTAAAATTGAAAGTTAGCCGGAATGTTCTCTACCCAGGTGTGTCGCTCCTCGATGCGCTACCTGGCTCTGATGATCTCCCGACCCGTGCTGAAGCTGAAGGAAGTCAATCCTCTGCTCTTCAACTTTGTGGAGGAACTGGTGGAGATCAGGGTTAGTCTGTTAAAGTCTCATATGAGTTTAGCCTTCATAACAAAGCAGACATATCAAATGAACACTGTGCACAGTAGTGTCAGAAAGGTTATACTGTAGAGCTCCACGGAGACAAATTCAGCATTAGTCAGATCCATAATTAGGTTAAATGGCCTAGCCAGGTGTTGGGGAGCCAATGGATTTCTTATTCACAAACATGTACCAAATGATTCAGAAAATGCCCACTAATATAATACCAATATATGTAAATAGAGATGTAACCATCAGTAATCCAGCAACACTCTGATATGACTGTGTAAGGATTATTGGTTAAGTAACCATTGGTTAAGTAATTTGTTACAGTAGTTTGGATACAATTCAGGATTACAGTTTCAGTTACATCTTCTGCAGAGTAATGTCACTACTTTTTTTTGAGCAATATTTTTTTAAAAGGTTAAGTAAAGGGTAGATATTTTTTTTGCAATCAATAAGTGCATAGATTTTTATGTGTATTTCACTGACATTCATTTATCAAATCATATGGCTGCAATGAGGATCTAAATAGATTTAGGTATTATGACATTTTTAAGGTTTGTGAACTTTCTGAACCCCTTTTAAGTTTTGTTAGGAATCATTTCTCCTACGGAAAAGGTCAGTGTGTTAGTGAGGTTGTGTTTTGTGGAAGGACACATCAACCCTAGGCTACAGGTGAGTTGAGGCAAAGGCTTCTGTCTCGACGATCACCGTGCTGTCTCCTGAGCCTCAGCTGCCTGGAGATGATCTAACATGGCGCCTGCCATTGGGACGTTACCGTGGGAACAGTCGTAGGGTTGGGCTTCCAGTTCCCACGCTGCATTCCTGAGTAAAGTTGGATAAATCTCAAAGCTGTCAAGATGGCTCTCACACACCTGGTTTGGATTTCTGTGTTTGTGTGTGCATGCAGAAGCTGCGTCAGGACATTCTGCTTATGAAACCCTATTTCCTGACTTGTAAGGAAGCTATGGAAGCTCGACTGCTGTTGCAGGTGGGTGTCTGGAATCTGAGGCAGTGGTATATAACATGGTCTGTATGTTTGCATTTGCTTATAGATGTTGTAAAACTTTTGTCACTTTCTCTATTGACATCCTAAAGGTAGAGTTTAGTTTTTTTGTGTGTGTGTGTTTTTTATAACGACATACAATTGTTTTGTCTATATATCAACCAAGTCCGCCTTGGATGAGCACAGGTACCATGAATTATAAACAAAATGTCAGTGGAGATTCCTCATGAATCTCACTAATGACCTCTATTTTAAAGCCACTATGTGTAGGATTTATCTTCTATTTATCTTCGTCTTTTATTAAAAATATTTTTTTTATTTTAAAAATATAATGTAAAACGATGGTAATTACCTCCATGAATAAATTGTAGTGTTCCCGTAAACTTGGTAATTTCCATTTATATATAGATGTGGTTGGGTACCAAATGAGAATATCCATTTTGCGCCGCCATTTTCAAAATGAGGACCATGGGAAATGAGGACCGTGGGAAGGGGAGGGCTAATACATTTTATTCAAACGTGTGCAGTATACCACTTTGCCGATAGATGGGAGAAATTCTCATACGAAAAAAATAAAACTTACACATAGTGGGTTTAAGTTAGGGTATGACTCACTGAATATACCTCAGTGATTAAATGACATAACAAATCTCATCAACAAAAAAAGACACTATCAGAAAGAAGAGTCTGTTTAACCACTTGCTGTTAATAAAGGTTCTAAGAGTTACATGAAGTAGCAAATCCCGAAAGCTGATATAGCTACTTGCAGTAGCGATACATATCTTGCACCATCTTGTGGTGATGTACTGTAACAACATGTGGAATCTTGGGTATCTTTGGGATCCTACCTATTGGGTTTTTTTTTTCAAACCCTTATGTTGAATAAGAAGTTTCATAGTAGTTTATTTGACTCCAAGGGTCAGGCTCGACCATATTATCAAATAATATCTCGATAACCTGTCAGTCCTACTACAATTTATTGCTTTTTTCCTGTTAAACGTTATTTTTGTACAGTGATTTTTATGTTTTGTTTTTTATGATTTTTTGTATTTTTGTGCTTTACTCACTCTGCCTACTTGTCTCTAGCTCCACGACCGGCAGCACTTTGTGGAGAACGACGACATGTACTCACTGCAGGACCTCATCGACATCTCCACTGGACGCCTTAGCTGTTCTCTTACTGAGATCCATACCACCTTCGCCAAGCACATCAAGCTGGACTGCGAGGTAAGTCTATCGGTGGCAGTGTTGGGACTAAGGGATGCCAGACATTCAGCTGACGGTCAGACACCTGAAAGTGCCGAGACAGTTGATCCGTTTGGTGTTCCACTAACACTACAAACCTTAATTGTTTTTGTCCACTTTAACATCATTCTAAAACTACCATTTTCAGCTTTATTGATGAGCTAAATTTGAATGTCACTGAATTGATCGGCCCATGTGTCTGTCACAGTCCTTATAACGGCCTCTCTCTGTCGCTCTTTTGTTTTTTTTTGTAGCGATGTCAAGCCAAAGGATTTGTATGTGAACTTTGCAAAGAGGGGGATATTCTCTTCCCTTTCGATAGCCACACATCTGTCTGCCAAGACTGCTCTGCTGTCTTCCACAGGTACGTGTTATTGCTTTTTTACATTCAATAACATATGTATTTATCATTAAAATATTTTTGTGTTTTTATGTACAGTATATGTACATATTTAATCAAAAAAAGAGCGTAATTACAAATAAGCACATGAAATAAGCTGACATTACGTTGTAGGTAGGTATGTAAGAAGGTCAGGAACTAAGAAAACAGTTGGCCAGGTGGAAACCTGTCATTTTTTTGTCTATCAATAAAGTAAAGGACGATTTTGAAAACATTATTTTAAAGTTTTAAAAAGTCTTATTTGCCGCTTTAAAATACAGGTAGCAAGATATTGTAAAAGTGGCTGATGAATCAGGTTAGTGCCACTTTAACCAATGTGTTGTGGGCTTTGAAGTTATTAGTGTCAAAATCTAGCTAAATCTCACAGACATCTCTCCTTAGTAAGTGACCATTAGGCAAATCAACTTCCACAAAGCTGCATAGATGTTATTTAAGAATGATGTAATCATTCATTCATTCATTCATTCATTCATTCATAATCACAGAGTGCAAACCTAAAGCACAATAATCAGCTGATTGTCTTCATTGTTGAATCATCGTTAGAACCTGTTTGGGATGGATTTGTTTACAGTTTATTGCTAGGGGGGCAGTCATACTGTTTGCATTCTTTATTGAAAAGTTTTTAAATCAATCAGATTACAGCCATCGAGCCACGGTCATAACAAGGTTAAATGTAGGAAACACTGGACTGCTGAAAGCTTATTATTGACCAAACTAGGCCATGTGGAGGCCAAAGGGTCAAGTTAACAAGGGCAAGAGGGAGACCAACAGCAGGACAGGCTTTTGTTGCTTGTGAGTAAACAAATAATTATAATGAGGTGAATTATCAAATGAATATTAATGATGTAGGCTACTATTCCCAAACATGTGGGCAAATTCAAGTTGGGAGGGAAATTATACACTTTACTTTTCTTTAGCCACCATTACATACATTCGTTTAGGTTTTCTATTGAAAAGATCAAGTTACTGTACATCAAGCACTATGGCAACATGTAGAAGGCACCTTGGTACCTGGTCCATCTTTCACTTCTAAATGGTTAAAAAACTGTCACTCTTTCTGTTGCATTGGCCCTTTTGTAGCTTACATGGCCTGCAAACCCTAAAGTTCCTCCACCCCTGCTCTAAATTGATTGTACTCTGCAATTGGAGCTGCTAATAATAAATGCATCTCATTAATGCTTGTGCGTTTCATAATTTACCAACAATAATGATGATGTCATGATTACCATGCCATACCATGTCAGGCAAAGAATCTGACGGGCAGCTATTTGTTAGCTGATTGACTTTACAGTGGCATTGTACTATGTGTACATGGCAGAACTTTCTATTCTAATTTGTATTTTGCTTTTATGGTGCTTCCAGAGATTGTTACTACGACAACTCAACAACGTGTCCACGGTGTACTAGAATGACTGAGCGCAAACAGGAACCTTTTGAGGACTAATTCCCTACTACTGTGTTAACTCATGCATCTGCTTGACTTGTCAGTACAAATTGTTTACTTGCACTACATTGAAGTACAGTTTTTTGTGTATGGACATACCTATTGACATGAAAATGGTTGTAATGTTTTTTTTTCTTCTTCTTGTTGCACTACATGGCAGGACTACAGAGTCTACAAATGCTTTTGTTGTGTTATGTAGGGGTGTGTTATCAACCATATCTCTTGGAATTCCTTATTTGTGTGGCCAGTACTTCTGACACAGACACACATACCCGTCACAAGACCCGTCACTCAATGTAAAACAGTAGAGTCACAGAGTCATGGAATATAACGGTGCTTTCAGTGATGCTAAGCAGTTTTGCAAACGCATAACAATTCTGACATCCTCACAGTTTGCTTGCCTGCTCCCAATTCTGTTAAAAAAAAGACTGAGCTTCATATGATTCTCTAATTCAGAAAGAGTGGGATAATGGGGGCAATAAATCCCAAACAATAAAATAAGGATTCTCTGGGGAAACTGCAGCAAATGGTGTGGGGTGAGCTACCTCACTGACATGTTTTGTTTGGTCCATGGTTCAGGTATAAATAAAGATATGTTGTGCAGAGGCGTCTGCTACAAAATTCAGGAAAAAAAACTCAAACATAAACAAATACGCCCTGCATCACTGTCTGCACCTGTGGTCCTAACATTTTAAATGTTTTTTTTTTTCCATTATCACCCTTGAGAACAACTGCCATTGACTGCTATGCCTTATGAGCGCAGGTTAAGTACATGTATGTGTGAGACTCTACTATTCTCAGAGGCATGGTGTTCTGAATCCTGTCAATACACCTGGGTTGTGGGAACAGTGTGTTTGCCTGTATGATTACGATAATTGTGTGATGAGATGGACATTGAATCAAAGCACTAAAATAAATGTATGTTATTGTTGCCCTTTTTACTGTATGGTCAATTCACATATTTTTGAAGGAAATGGCAACATGTCTGTCAGAAAGATTCAAAGACATGTCTTTTATCTAAGACCAATTGTGTATTTGTTCCCATATATTAGAGATGCATATTTTGTTTTGATAAACCTGGATATTTATAAGGTTTTATAATTTACGGACTAAATGGTATTTATGAGAATTACAAAACCTTATTACAATATTGTTGCCTAATGTTCCTTCGGTTGTCTGTAAACCAGATAAACTCTTATTTGTTTTAAAATAATGAATATATTTTGCTGTGTTATATTTCAGCATGACCGAAAATGTGAAGTCAATGTAATTCCCTGTTATGTCATCAGAAGAATGGTGTCTTGACTTGATAAAGTATATGTTGTCTTATTGTTTCTAGGTTATGTTGATGTAATGTATCAGCAAATAATGTTGCATGAATAAATGTTACTGCAATTAATCTTTCCAAACTTGTGTTATATCTGTGTGCACAAGTGTTCAATTTAGATTAGATTATACTTTATTCATCCTGTAGGACATGCAAATATTCCTTAGCATTCATGAAGACATTCACATGACCTACATACACACATCTACATACTACAAAAAGACAGTAAAGGGTGTGACATTAAGGGTACTAGGTTATAAATTGTGTATTGCGGAGATGTGCAGATGACATGGTGACAATAATGCAGGAAAATAAGTGCACATGAATGTATGACCAAATATCCATGAGAACAGTGAAATATGCTGTTGGACTTTGTGTTCTTTGTGAGTACTTCATGTTCTCTCGCATCATATTCAGTGTTGCCAGACACGCCCACCACATGCAGCTAAGGGGCACGTGACGCTTGTTTCCATAAGTTTTAACCAATAGTATGGCGTTGATATGGTCGTAGAGGCAAGCACCCAGACCCTGTCTTTGTGCATGTCGTTCGGGTTTTCTCATCTCGGAACCACAACGATCGCAATGGCACTCCTGCGATCATCGTAGGCGCGAACAGGTTAACAAAATCCCCCTACAGTTCACCGAAAACTTTGTCATTGCATTGGAAGCGGTCGTGTATTCGCAGCGCCATTGTGAACAACTGCCAGCCGCGAAGATGGTTCGGATGTTTGGCTTACCCTTGACCATCAAATTCGGAACAAATGCTGTGGGGAAAAATCCAAATGCATTCGCTGCGCTGAAATACTGTGGGTCAACGATAACGGTATGTTATTTTTACTTTTGTCTTATGCAGAACGTATTTATTCAATCACTTATGTAATTATAATTTAATTACAAACCTTTTTAATGTGGTATTTGATTGTATAATCAATCCTTGAAAGTAGCTTCATTCATTTACCATGCTTACAACCTCTGAAATATACTTGTTTGAGCCCTTGGTCTTCTGTAGAGTTGTTGACCTCCTTCCTTTCTCTTCATCCATTAGTGGAAATGTAGTCTTTTAACTTTTTTGTCAACAGAATGTGGGCATAAAGAAAAGTCTCTTGTTTGGAGGAAAAGAAGTAACCAGTTTCTCAAGATTACTCTCAGTGAAGCCCCCAAGAGGTAAGGTAGTATACTATTTAAACACTGATTAAACTCTCTCATTGTATTACACTGAAATAGTAATTTCAGACACCATCACTTGGTTTGCAGGTTTTGAGAAGTATTTTCCTAAGAAAAGTGAAGAGTCGCCTGGTGTCATGAAATCATACGAAAAACCCAGAGGTAGGCTATGCTGTGTTATTTGACAAATCATATGCATTTGTTTGCAAGTTTGCTTTGTTTTTACATTGGAACAAATCCATTGTCTTGTCCCATGTATTATGTATGTGAACGTGAATGATCCCCTGCCAGGTGAGATCAGAAAGAAAGTTGATGGAGGAGGCAGAAAAGGACAACAAAGTGGTGACGGACCCGGAGGAGGAGACAAAGATAGAGATGACAACTGGTGGACACGCATTCAGAGGGTTTGTGTTGATATTATCAACTGGCACCTCTATCCTGCAGCAAAGGCCTACTTTCTAATTTAACGTACTGTAACATCACATCAGCAAGATCAGGCTTAACCCATACTAAAACCCACTTACCCCTTGTGTAACCCAGATGTGTCCAGGTCTTAAATAACCTATGAATGTCACACCCACGGCTAAGAATGGGCTCTTGAGAATGCTATCTGGCCAGCTGAGGCTACCAGTTGGTATCGGCAGTTACTGGCTGCCAGTAGTTGGAATGAAACGCAGTCGCTTGGCAGTGACACCCCAGACGCGATGACAGGACTGTCTGTGCCCACTGGTTGTGTGTTTCTCATTCTTATTCCTTCTCACTGGGCAGGGTGACTTCCCCTGGGACAGGAACACTTTGCAGCTCGTGGCTATCGCGGCCGCTGGCATGCTGTCCGCGTTTGTTTACTTTCAACTCAGGGAGACCGGAAGAGAGATCTCATGGAGAAATTTTGTGAACTATTACCTCACACAAAGACTGGTGAGGATGTGCAGATTCTCTGGATTGCATACTGGCTGAAGAAGTATATCAATCAATTGACCAGAAATACCACTTGGGGTTGAGAACTTAATTATACATCAACTGTGTGTGTGTATATGTGTGTAAAGTTGCCGCTTGAATCCTTACTTGCCACTCATATTATTTGTACAGGTTGATCGCCTGGAAGTGATCAATAAGCAGTATGTCAGAGTGATCCCAGCACCTGGAGTGAATACTTCTGATGTGGTAAGGGACATAATTTTTCTGTGATGCCCTCCGCCTGTCACATACCAGAAGTGTGTGCAGTTGGTATAAATTTAGCCCTGTGTGTGTGAATGTGTTTGTTTTGTTTTGTGTGTATGTATGTGTGTGTGTGTGTGTGTGTGTGTGTGTACACGCATGCAGAGCTATGTATGGTTCAACATAGGGAGCGTGGAGACGTTTGAGCGTAACCTGGAGCTAGCACAGAGGGAGCTGGGCATGGAATCTCCTCACACAGTCCCTGTGGTGTACAGCACAGAGAGTGATGGGTACGATGGCTCCACATGCATACAGACAAGACAGCAATTGTCCTCTTGTACTGATCACTCTCAAAGCATCCCCTTATAACCCACTGCTCAATATTAACTAGCTCATTATGAAGCATTAAAAGCATGTAGTATCTCAGAGGCTTGTCTGTTTTGATTGGTTAAAAATAATAAATCTGTCCCCAAGCCTGTAATTAAGCCATGTTGTTTTTGGTTTATTTCCTCTACTTCTTGTTTAGGTCCATGTTGGTCAGTCTGCTCCCCACTGCGCTTCTGGTTGGATTTTTGCTCCTCACCCTGAGGCAGGGGCCCATACTGGGGGGCCGCGGGGGTGGCGGCGGGGCCAGGAACAGTCCCTCCAGCATGAGTGAATCCAAGGCCAAGATGATAAAGGACAACATCAGCATCCGATTTAAGGACGTGGCAGGCTGTGAGGAGGCCAAGGTGGAGATCATGGAGTTTGTCAACTTCCTGAAAAACCCTAAACAATACCAGGAGCTGGGAGCCAAAATCCCCAAGGTAAAACCCTGTAATTATAGTGTAATTAGAATTATATAATAATGTGTTATAGCATCTATTTTCTCTTGAGAGTGCTAGAAATTATTACATATTCGGGTAAGTCAGATCCCTCCAGTTGGACTTCTTGGAAAGTCACTTGCATAACTGGCTGTCTGTGGTGTCCTATTTCATCTTACTTAAACATGCACTGTCTTGTACTAATCCTTCTGTTTGTGTTGACTCTGCTTCCCCAGGGGGCTGTGTTATCAGGACCTCCAGGCACAGGGAAGACCCTACTGGCCAAAGCTATGGCTGGAGAAGCAGACGTTCCTTTCATCTCGGTCAACGGCTCCGAGTTCCAGGAGGTGTTTGTTGGGGTTGGGCCAGCCCGGGTGAGAATCTCCTTTCATATCAATCAAGCAGATTACATCTATGGCTTACTTACGGACTCTGTTTTATTAACCTTAAATGCCAGTAGAAAAGCACTTTGTCTGGTCTTAGCTTGAGAAATATAACTTGTCTTCACTTTGCTTGAGAAATGTGCAGGCCAGCATTGAAATAGGAATGGTCAGGGGTACAGGGGTAAAGTTGTATCATCTCTTGATGTAGTTCACTTTGTACAGGGAAAAGAGTGACAAAAGCAAACAAAACTTGTGCATATAGTGACTGAAAGAAGTTAAAAGAAGTTAGCAACCCTACTTTACACAAATTAACTATGACACATTAAGAGCGACTTTACAGCTTTAGTTGTTCTTACTGTAGTTTGAACGCACACTTGAAAACAAATAAACGCACACTTAACTAAAAACAAATAAACATTCTATGACGGTGAAATTCGGCTTCAATTTAATTTCCATTTATGAATTCTAGGTGAGAGACATGTTCAACATGGCCAGGAAGAACGCTCCATGCATTCTGTTCATTGATGAGATTGATGCGGTTGGTAGAAAACGAGGCAAAGGTGACTTTGGCGGGCAGAGCGAGCAAGAGAACACACTGAATCAGCTGCTGGTGGAGATGGATGGTAAGTATGGGTTTGGACAGAGCTTGGGATCACTTTTCAAAAAAGGTCCTTGCGGTTTGACCTGAGCAAGTTTTGACTAGACTTGTTGGTGTGTGCCAACAAGAAGCATAGTTGTTCATCTGTAGGGTATGAATGCGAGGAATGCTATTGTAATAATCATTTACTGGTCAGAGGTGTATTACTATTAAGACTTGGAAGATCTTACAGCAACATTAAGGAACCTCTGAGTTTTTCTCTCAGGGTCTTACCACCGAATGAAAGCTTAAGACTTAGACTGAAATATTACGCAATATTGTTATGACTATATTTTTAAAAAGCCTCTTAATGTGGTTTTGGCAGCAGTTCATAGTGAGTTGTGTGGTTACATAAGTCTTTATCTTAATCAGCCGTGCAGTTGAATGAGATTATTGTCGGTTGGATTTCTTCATTTCTTCATTCATTCATAAGATATTTTTATTTTTAGGTTAAAATATATAATAATATAATATATAGTTTAATATTATTAAATGATCTGATATTCTATAGTTACCATATTCTTTAAAATCTCTCACACTTCATCATCAGTTTGGGTGAAATAAGTTTATTATACAGAAATGTGGCTTTAATAGGATTTTAAAAACTCTTTTTCCTTTAGGCTTCAACAGCAGCACCAACGTGGTTGTCTTGGCAGGAACAAATCGTTTGGACATCTTGGACCCTGCTCTGTTGAGGCCCGGACGATTTGACAGACAGATTTACATTGGTGAGTGTGTCCAATTTTGGCCCTTGACCTGGTGTTAGGAACTATTGAGAGTCTAAGCATTAGAACATAGAATCTCTGTGAACTTGTTCATTATAGCCTAGAAATCACTGGTTGTAGCAAATGGTTTTGCCATCTAGAAACAAACCACGGGGCATCAGTTGCTCACATTGCTCTAACCCTGTAGAGAGTCACCAATATGTACCCTTGTAGTAGCATTTAAGGCCTCTAATGCATGTAGAGGCAGTTTGACAGGCAAACAGTGATTTGGCCCCTTGGATTGGGCCAGTGTGTCAGTCAAAGCCAGACTATACGTTGTAATGTTATAGTCCAGTTTGTCAGGCTACTTCTGCAAATCCCCTCTTTAGCCATCTTAAATGGCAGTGACAAAACAAGATTATATGCTCTCCTGCTGTGTGGGGATTTTGGACGATTGACGGTGGTGTGGCCATGGGTGATGACAAAGTGTGCAGGTGTTCTGTGTCTGAAACTGTTCCCAAATCAGCACTTCAGAAAAGCCCCTTTGGAGCTGGATTTTAGAGTCTTTGAGACAAGACCTTTTCCTTTGTTTTACTGTCTCGACAACTAAGTTTGATTTGAAAGACAACTGATGATTTGTTTCAGTTTCAAAGTTTTATCTGGCCCATACATTTAAACCATTTCTTGTGTCTAACAAGAAATAACCCAAATGGAACTGTTAACCACTGACCTCCTCCCAGAGGCACAGCCATATGTAATTCAGTTTGAGCTGTGATATATTGTAAATTTGAAACAGAGTTACAATCAAGGATGAAAATGTATTTTATACAGTGTGTGTGCATAACTTAAACCTTTGTCACTCATGCTGGATAAAAATCAACATAAGAAATAGAAAATAATTCATTTTAAGCCACCATTCCCACGGTTTACTGCAGCAGGACAGATGTCAGGCTGACATGGAATAAGCGGATCTAGAACCCCTTCTATTCTTAGTCCAATTATGTAACTCAGGCCTGCGACAATGTTTGGACACTGTGCTAAACTTCAGTTGTGGCTTGTAACACTAATGTTATCTCCCATGACCTCTCAACACAACCTTCTTTCCCAGAGTAACCCCAACACACACACACACACACACACACACACACAAACACTTACACATACACACAGATACACACTCACAGTCCCATGGATCTGTTCTTTCTGTCCCATATTTTTCACAGCTCCCCCTGATATCAAAGGCAGGGCATCGATCTTTAAGGTGCATCTCCGTCCGTTGAGGCTGGACCTCAGTATAGACCCTGCCCCCCTTGCCAGGAAGCTTGCTGCTCGAACTCCTGGCTTCACTGGTAAATACTGATACTAGTTTTTCTACCAGCCTAGCCCTTTACCAGACTTGTTGATTGTGTATATTACTTTGATATGTTTGCCTGGTGTTTTTTTCACCTTTCATGAATTTAAAAGTTAGATTTCATTTTAGTTGCTACTGTTGCATCTGAGAGTCACTGCTAATTTCTCTGCTTTTAGGTGCTGACATAGCTAACGTGTGCAATGAAGCTGCTCTCATTGCTGCTAGACATCTCGATAAGACTGTCAAAGAAAAGCACTTTGAACGGGCCATAGACAGAGTTATTGGAGGTAAGACTTATTAGGACATATTGTATAATGTGCAATGACATGGCTCCTTCTGGTAACCCCCTAACCAAACATGGGCACCAAAGCAGAGCTTCGCGCTAAGTGCTTTCCTACGTGCTTACACTTAGGCCTGGAGAAGAAGACCCAGGTCCTCCAGAACACTGAGAAGACCACAGTGGCCTACCATGAGGCCGGCCATGCTGTGGTGGGCTGGTTCCTGGAACACGCTGATCCCCTTCTCAAGGTTCATGCATCTCCTGTCTCTAATCTGATAAGGAAATTGACAGGAGACTATTTGTATGACCTGTACTCCACAAAACACCAGTCTAGAGAATAGGGGCCAGTGGTCAAGAATAGTGTTTTTTTCCTACAGAAAGAGGCAATCAGTTCGGTGTCTCTTATTCCCTTGCACCCACAGGTGTCAATCATTCCTCGGGGGAAAGGCCTGGGTTATGCGCAGTACCTGCCCAAGGAGCAGTACTTGTTCACCCGCGAGCAGCTGTTCGACAGGATGTGCATGATGCTGGGAGGTCGCGTGGCAGAGCAGGTGTTCTTCGGGAGGATCACCACCGGGGCCCAGGACGACTTGAGGAAGGTCACGCAGTCTGCCTATGCACAGGTACACCCTGCTTACCTTAGCATGCACCAGCCCTGGTGCAACTCAGAACCCTTACTGAAGCGTGCACGCACACTTCCTACACATACACGGCACATAATCTTCCTTTACATACATTCTCTTATTCCCTGCTGATAACTTCCCTTGCTTTTTTTCTGTAAAAAAAATCTCAAGTCAAGTCAGTTTTATTTGTCAATTTCTTCACATGTACTTGACATACAAAGGAATCGAAATTTACGTTTCAAGCACTGTATTAATACCAAATAAATACACACCACCACATAATATATGGTCATTTAACAGTTTTTGTGGCATTGCAGTTTTCTGTAAATATTTTCTAACTAGACAACTTTATTTACAGATTGTGCAGTTTGGCATGAATGATTCGTTGGGTCAGTTGTCCTATGACTTGGCCCAGCCAGGGGACCTCATATCTGCGAAGCCTTACAGTGAAGCCACAGCACAGCTCATTGACCAAGAGGTGCGCCGGCTCATCGACAAAGCCTTCGTCAGAACGCAGCGGCTTATCACAGACAAGCGGGAACAAGTAGAAAAGGTATGCAGTTCAGAAGAGAAATAATTTATTTTTTAGGGTATGTATTTGTAGGCAACAGGACTTGGAGCTTGAAGACGATACACCTCTCATTCAAAAGGTTCCTTCAGTTCTGGTCTGGAGATGAGAAGACCAGGAGGATAATTCAAAAAAGGATTTTGATTTATTAGGACACGCGGATCTTCCCATCCTTAGGCCAGGACTGAATCATCATTCATACCAATTGGCAGCCAAACTGCTTTGAATAGGATTCAAGCGATAATGTGTATTGTGTCCTAAGTCTCCCATAAAATATGTTGTTGAAGAAGCAAAAGGATGAAATGGAATGATTTACCATTAACATAAATGATATGATGACAACTTTGATCTTCTGCCTCAGGTGGGTAAACGACTCCTGGAGAAAGAAGTGTTGGACAAAGGGGACATGCTGGAGCTTCTGGGGCCAAGACCCTTTGAGGAGAAGTCCTCCTACGAGGAGTTTGTTGAAGGCACTGGCACTTTCGAGGAGGACACCAGTCTTCCTGAGGGCTTAAAAAACTGGAACCAAGACAAGGAGTCCTCTGAGGAACCTCCACAGCGGCTTCAGGGCGCTCTGTACCTGTAGACTGTTGGACTACTTTATACTGCACATGTCATATAGGGTCAGCACGAGGACCTGGAGCCTGGCGTTCTTGCAGAACCGTCAGCAGGGTGCTGTGTGCTGCACTGCAGGGGCAGGGTGCCAACAGGCTTTGGTTTCAAAGCTGACCTGCTTTCTTAAATGTACAGAGTTCAGTTCCACTGAGCCAGTACTCATCTGAATGTATGTCCCGGTTGAGGATATTTGGTGCTACAGTGAGAAAATAAGTATTGAACACGTCAACATTTTACTTAGTACAGGCATTTCTGATTGGACTTTAATGATTTTCTTAGGTTATTACCAAGGATTCCACTCTTGTAAAAAAGATCTGAACTTTAAACGCACAGAATCTATAAGTAGACTAAAGGCATTTATATCTCCCATCTGCACATTTAAATTTTAGCCCAGCTAGTCGACAGCTAGTGGACGACAGAAAGGTTTTTTTTTTTTTGTAACAAAGGTGTTCATTTAAACAATTTTCAAAACTTCAGACTCTTCTGCTAAGCACTGTTGGGGGCATTACTGTATGTGCAAGCGGAAGGAACACCACTCTACTGTAACTGGACACTTGTACAGCTTCTTGTTGTAACAAACTCGTGGCGAGATGTAACAAATTTTAAGTCCAAAAACGCGCATACAACATTATCTTTAGTTGTGTGTTTTTATTGTGGGTGAGTGATGTGTAATAAGAGAGAGAAAGAATGAAAGTAGTTCTCCGGGCGCATTCCAAGAAAAATGAAAACTAATCAGTCCGTAGAATTCCCCAAAAAACAGCAAAATTAGTCCAGCAAAAAAAAAAAACAAAGTCTCTCAAAAAAACAAAACAATCCATTTAGCCGAAAAAAGAAGATTGGAGCGATCTCACCTTATATTCCACTTATTTGCAAAAGTCCGACGGTATAATCCATTGTGGAAAATAGTAAGACAGGTCATCCGTGTCGAAACCGTACTTTTTTTCTTTAGGTAATTTGGTTGTTCTTTATTTGTTGGATTTCGGAGGATTTCAGATGGACTGCGCCTTCCGTATCCATCTACCTCCGTTCTCCTCTTTCCGCGCTCCCATTCAAAAAAGGGAGCATGTGATTTAAAGGGACCATAGCCATAGGATAGAGGGTGAGAAGGTGTGTGCGTGTGACGGTGTCAAGATTAGTGACAGTGAAAAACCCTATAGACTTCCTAGGCTCATGCTTACCCTGCGTTACTCACATAAACGCCCATATAATCTTAAAGTGAAGGTACGTACATTATAATAGACTATAGAACTTTTCAACCTGGCCAGGTATTCCATGCTTTTTTTTAATATGAAAAATAATAAGACATTCATTCATCTGTCAGTAAGAATATTTTTATGTGGCTTGGCTACATTGTAGATCAGAAAGTCAAAAGGACAATCAGAAGAATAGCTAAAGACCTGAGGACCTGTCAGAAAGTTGTACACGTACATGTGCTGATATACCAATGCTGGTCAAAATTTAATGTACTTTGACCAATCGGAACCAATACAAATACAAAACAAAAAAAATACCTTTATTTTTAAAAAAAAAGTAAGTCGTTCATACATCGTTTTCACTGATGTACATAATCATATGCCTTACCTTGTAGCCATGAAAATTGCTGTTCAGTGTTAGGGCTCAGGTCACTTTGTACACATGAAGAAGAGGCCCCTCTAGTATTGTGAAGAACTGTAAGGAACTCTTGCAAACTGTAATGAAGTCTTGCAAAAAAAGTGACTGAAAGACTGTTGCCCTGCTATGTAAGGATTTGAAATGAAACAAGCCGACTGTGATTTGTGTGTTTATGTGCATAGTTGTGTGCATATTTGTGTAGCTGTTTATGCAGTATGCCCACTGTATATGCTCCATGTGTATGTGTGTGCTGGCCCATTTAGGGCTGGATGAGTACTGAGTACTAACCCTAACGTAACGTCTCATTCCCAAAGAGGAGACGATGGAACTACGCAAGAACATCAATACCGGTATTAATTTAATGTGATGATCACACAGTTAAAGGTGATCAAAGACAGCGCTACCACCGCCGATTGGAATATTGCACAACAAAGATCAAATAATTTCAACTTTTAAGGCAGCGATTGAATTGTAGGTATTGTGTTTGCAGCTTAATCCATGCTTAGTCGTATGTGTCGATTTGTGGGCATCCCTTTCATACCAAGGCATACATTTGAACTGTATTTGGGTGAAGTACCACAGAAGTTTGCTTCTTTGGCCATGTTTCCCCCGCTGATAACTCTGAGTAAAGTCCGTCTCAAGTTGCTTGTCACTGTTAATACTGTAATGCTAAAGCTACTGAAACAGTCACAAAAAAAGTTTATAAGCTTGAATCATAGTGTTTCTGTGTACCAATACAATTAAGTTGACACCAAGATTGATGACTCGTGTGTGTGTGTGTGTGTGTGTGTGTGTGTGTGTGTGTTCTAGGGGCGAATATTACAGTACACAATAGTATTTCTCACCATGTAGCCTGGGGGTGGGGACTAGCGTTTATGTAATGTTTCCAGCTCTTACAGAACATTCTACCTCTGTCATCCCCATGTTTGTAAATGTCAAAGCAAACCTGCTTCCCCAATGCTCTTACAATAAGCTTTTTAGGCTTGTGGCTAGTTGTGATGAAAAGACTTTGCTTTAAACATGTGTTCTAAAATGCATGTTGTAAAGGGTTGTAATACTTACAGCATTTCGGTAAAGCAGCCTAACACCTAACACTTTATAAGCACATAGTGTTACCCTTCCAGACATAACAGGCCATAACTGACCCATGTACTGTACAAAGGAGGGCTATATTTAAACTTAGAAGACTTGCATGCTGCATGACGTTCTGTGTCTCTCTGTAGGCAATTATCAGAGCAGATATCCTAAATGACTGATTGTTCAGCCATTCTGAAGGTTTCTTGTTAATTAATAACCACATGCACTTATGACATCATGTTTATTTTTGGTTGTGAAAGCGTAATTTCATGTGGTACACAAGAATCTCCAAGGTTCCTACATAGGCCATAGTCTACAGGTTCTATGTCTGTAAGTGTGTGCCAAGCTCTAGCTCTAGGCTGACCGGGGCCCTAAATAGGTCAGTGGAAGTCTCCCCTGCTGAGTTTCCATAGCTCTCTGAAAGCTGAAACTTGTAATGGCTCTCTGCCTGACTGATGGGTACAAAACCTGCAAGGTCAATAGCAGTGTGTTGCTGGGGAGACCAAAGCATGTGTGAGCAATAAAATGGACATGGGGCTTCAATGTAAGTAGTGAAAGACCTAAATAATATCTAATATCCTAAATCCTAAAATGGAAAAGGGTAAGGAGAAACAAGTTTAAAAAATAATACAATATTCTCCAAAAAAATAATTATTCAGTCTGACTTGTAATGGTCTGATTCACTGCGTTTTGACTATGTAGGGGATCATCATATCTTCTGTATAGTAGTGACTGGCTGAAGCAACATCAGAATTTTGCCTACTCACCAGTTATTGGGGAGTTTTCACAGTAGCCTATTCTTATTTTGGTGACTCCCCTGAGTTCCATATGATAGCTCCATGATAGTCTCAACCTAAATTATTCCGGGGAGCATCATACTTTACATAAACCTCAAACAAATAGACATTACGCAGCAAAGGGTTTTTTTATTTATTGTTTTAAAACTCTCCAGCCATTTCTTTCCATATGAACTCCAAAAAATGAAATGCGTCTCATGTACAGATTTTAAAGAGCAGTATTTAGGTCTGTTTACTTAGACCTTGCAACTCTTTCACACTGACAAATGTTATTGGGTGGGGATGCTGCAGAATGCACGGTTCTCTTTAAATATGCTGACACAGTTTATTTTGAAGATGGCCCTACCACGTCTGAAGCCATCACTTAAACTAAGAACCTCAGGGTCAAAAAATAAACGTCCTGTCAGTCGGCATGGCACGATTCAGTTTGTCTGGTACGGCCCAATAAAGGGTTGTCTAGGTCATCATATGGTGGATAAGTGAAGGGCAGCACTGGACACTCACTCTGCTGAGCATAATGATTAATATCATCCACCCTTCGTCGTGCTGCTTGAGTAGCAACTCAGAGACTCGCGCTCAGTTAGCTAAATAAATATGAACATGTGATCGTGTATGGTAAGATATGATAGACATACTGCTTCAGTGATGAATGCACGTGGATCTCCCTATGAATGGTGTTATGGTTCACCCACACTTAATTCCTTTTGTTAATAGATTCTAAATTACAGTGCACAGCAACATAAGCACAGTCTCGTGTCTTTAGCACCATTATAAAGTTGGATCTGTTTGTTTTCTCGTCTCCGTCCCCTCCCTGTGACAGGCACCTGTTCTTGACCCCCGGTTCTGACGCTCCGCCCGCTCCTCCGGTGTCTCGGTTCCGCCTGGACCACTCAGGGCTGTTTGGGCCGCTCCATCTTCAGGTAGGATTCGGTGCTGTCGGAGTCGCTGTGGTGCTTCTTGTCGCGTACCTGCTCCCCCTTGCCGCAGCGGGTCCAGGAGGGAGAGCGCATGTAGCCTCCCCGGTGAAGAGGAGGGTGGTGATGACCTGGGAGGGGGAGGGATTCAGCACTGATGGTCAGGAAAGAGGAACTTGGATGTTGATATAGACATGTATATTTACTGTATACACAGTAAAGCCTATACTACACAAACAGAGAATAATTCTAATTCTGTCCCATTGACTGACTTTGTAGGACGCTTTTGCTGTCATTGATATACCTATGCTCCCAGCCTAGCAACGTATAGGCCACATGTAACTCATAATGTTAGACAGAAAATATGACAGAAATTAGTATTCTTGTTTAGGCAGACCTGGAAATTTAAGATGACATTAGGATTAAGAAGTTAGGAGTTTATGTTCAAGTTTTATATGTCACTTTTACATGGTTCCAACACTTTGCTTAACATCAAATTCAAGGACCTTTCAAAGACTTTCCAGGACCAATTTTCTCAAATTCAAGGACCACAAGGGACGGCATTACCTACTGCTTCCACTGAATGTGTTATCAATTAACAATTTTAATATTAATTTTAAGTTACATATATATCGACAATACATGAGAGAATTGCCAACTTCAGTCAGTTGGCTGGAATATGCAGGCTTATCCAACATGTAACTATTATTATCATAATTATTTTTGTCTACCCGACTCCCTTTGGTAGTTTTAAGTTTGCTTTGTTATTTAATTAGTTCTTTATAATTTCACAGAAATATTTGCATGGTGGGGGTCTGTGATCTGCCCTCCCCCAGAGAATGTTAAAATGTCCTAAAATGTCCTTTTCTGCATTCAAGTGAATTTAAATAAGTTACAGCTTACTTAACAGAGGTAGGCTAAACTAGCGAGACGGCTTCAGAGTACCCAAAACCTTTGAGTGTGTGTGTGTGTGCGCGCACATACATGTCTGAATTAGTAAAGTCTGTGGTGCTTCAGTACCTGTGGTGGTTTGGTGGCTTATCTGGTAAGCACACAAGCTTTGGTGCAGAGAGTTGGTTGGTTTGAATCCTGGGTAACTCACAACCAATTGTGTCTGAATTTCAAAAGTCTGTGAGAAAGGGGCCTTGTGGTGCTTGATTGTTATCCTCTTTTGTAAGCTGCTTTGGATAAAAGCATCTGCTAAATGCATGAATGTAAAATTAAATGTAAATGCTTTAGTACTTGTGGCAGTCTGGTGGCTCACCAGGTAAGAGCGCAGGCTTATGTGCAGAGAGTTGGCGGTTTGAATCCCAGGTAACTAATAACCTTTAAGTCTTTTCTCATGTCTGAATTAAAGTCTGGGAGAAGGGTGTGTTGTGGTACTTGGGTACCTGTGGTGGTTTGGTGGCTCACCTGGTGAGAGCACAGGCTTTGGTGCAGAGAATTGGCGGTTCAAATCCTGGTTGATGCATTACCAGCCCCACACAACTTCAAGCGCTATGGCAAGGGGGGGCCAGGACAATGGATGGGGGAGTTTATCACAACCCCGACCAAGCAGCTGCTATTTTTCACATCATGGTGTTGGTGAATGTGATGTGTGATGCATGCAGATGTACTAAGCACAACTACAGAACAATCTAGAAATGTACCCCCAGAAATCTCTGTGTACTGTGTGCATTAGTAGGCTCTCGTAAATACAAGAAAGTGTATCCCTTTATGAGAATGGGTTCATGATCTTTCTTTCCGCCGACATTTGTTCCCCAGTACAAGTTGGTGTGAATGATGAAGTGAATGATGAAGTGAATGTTTTTACACATGGAACAAACACACTTTAAACCATGCACACACACACACACACACACACACACACACACACATATATATATATATATATACACACTCTTTACACTCTTAAACACTTCTACCAGTAAACATAGAAGATAGAAGAATATTAGTGTATTCCACCACCAGGTGGCGC
>JAGFZM010001638.1:525519-613558 GCA_017657215.1 Limnothrissa miodon
GGGCCAGAGACAATCAACACCAGAAAACACATAAACACACACACACACACACACACAGACAGTAGGACAAGGACACTAAAACACATAAACACAATGTGTACACACACACACAGGACAAAATCCAATGGTGATTAAGAATACACGGCCTCTCACGATCACAGATTGCCCCAGAATGGCTGCCTGTGACATTTGACCCTCATCACAGTTCATGTTTCTCCAGCAACAGTGAAATGTTCCTTAAACAACGTAAAAATGGAATAAGACCCCATATACATGGTATGCATTACATACTGAATAGGCAATATGTTGCCAAGTCTGAAATAGATGGGTGTGTTATGTGTTGGGCTTTGCTGTTAAATAAATAATTTATAGAAGGCTCTTTGGCTGTTTACGAATTGAGCTGGGCTGTTGGCCAATTATGTTGAGTTGACATGTCCTTGATCGTAGGTTAATCTCAAAAACCCCTGCAAGATGCAGATGAGCTCTTTGCTGTTACCACAGCAGATTCTCTCTTGAAACAGAGAGAGTGGAGGAGGAAACAAAAGGACGACAGTTTGGCACTTATTTTCCACGATGGCCCTTCAGTTTTATCAGTCTGCTCGTCTGGCCCACATAAAAACACAGACTCCTATTCATTGAAAACTAATTTTTAGTCATCTGGTGGCGTACAGCGGGCTGAAAGAGAGCCCTGTCTCTGAATTAGCACAACAAACTTGAAGGGAGAGATATGGACTATAAATGGACGGCTAATGTCATTACCGAGATCAGTGCCAGTGATCGAGACAGGACCGTGGCACTTACCCGAAGCAGTCTGACTGTTTAGTATTCCGGACTGCGGGTCAGCCATTTAATCTTCTTTATTGAGCAACTCCGGCATTCCATGAAAACAGGGTCTTTTCCATCATTATGGGAACAAAAGCCATGGCAGACTTCATTAGCCATAGCCATGTTTTGGACCATTTATTCCAATCAAGACCAAAAAGAGCAGAGGTACATGCTGCATGGATGTCCTATATTGTTTTAATATCTAACGGCACAAACGTGAGGCAAGTTCTGAGTTTTTCCCATATAGCCTATGTCTTCCAAAGCACAATCCAACATGGTATTAAGTTTGTTTGTAAGTAAGTAAGTTTGTAAGTAAATTTACAAGGGTTCAAATTCAAAATTCTAATTCAAAATGTTGAGTAGCTTGCATAAATCACATTTGGGGGGGGGGGGGGGGGGGGTCATGTTCATTAGCAACATAGTGTTTGCCAAGCCACACTTACTTGCTGGGGACTCATTGTGATTTTCCTCATCAGAGTCGACGAACACCTCAGCAAGCTCTTGGTCAGACATGTCTGTGAGTTCAGTCAGGTCCAGGAGGTCAAAGTGCACCTCCAGTGACGACACGCTACTCAGTGGCTCTGTGGAACACACACAGGAAGGGTCAGTGGTCAGGAACAGCTAATCATCATCAACAGTTAACCAGTCAACAGTGGGACAGACTGAAGATTAAAACTGTTATATTCATATTTTCACTGCAACAGACAAGCTGACAATTAAATATTGTTCTACTGACTATAATAACCAGATTACAGTCAATACTATTGTATAAGCATGATATTAAAAAAATCAGCCGTTTTCATTATTGCAGCTTTGTTTCCTGAACTGCTTTGTTTTCCTTTGTGGCAGAGCGCTTATTCCTGGAACTGTTATTAAGATCCTAATCACCTGATTATGTCAAGCAATACGCAAACTTTTGAAAGGGGAGTTGGAAATCAGTGGTGTTGGGAATACACTTGCTGTACAGTCTAAGAGTAAGAGCTGAGGTAAAAAATAGCTCTTCGTACCCACTTCTTGGCCAGCCACCTTTCTTTTCAACACAACAAGAAGAGCTCAATTCAACATCAAACATATCCATGTCACATTATGTGTTTATTTTTATTTTCTCTGCTTCTATTTCCAGAGTTCATTTGAATTCTGTGGATCCCTGCTGTGCAGCAGGGATGCGGAAGAGAGAGAAGACTCATGGGGTGTGTGTGAGGGAGAGTGTTTAGGGGTGTGTGTGTGTGTGTGTGTGTGTGTGTGTGTGTGTGTGTGTGAGTGAGAGAGAGAGAGAGAGAGAGAGAGAGAGAGAGAGAGAGAGAGTATGAGAGAAGAGAGAGAAACAGAGGGAGGAAGAGAGAGAGAGAAAGAGAGTGTGTGTGTGTGTGTGTGTGTGTGTGAGCACAGTGGGAGATATGTCAAGTCTGACTTGTGGAGTCCTCCCAGTAAGTTTTGCCCTGCAGACAAAGGCTCTTGAGCAGAGTAACATGCCACACTTGGCTAAGCCTTTCCCATAGCCACAGGCAGTGGGTCTTTAAGCCAGAAATGGGGTTAGCAGGGCATCTGGAACTGCCTGAGAGAGAAAGTATGAGAGATAGAAATAGAGAGAGACAGAAAGAACTCACAATATCTTCATTACTAACTTCTCTGTGCCAATTGCTCTCTTTGGGCATCTTTGTAATGTAATTGCTAATTCCTATATCCCAATTTTTTATGTTTTATATATAAATTTAAAAAGCATGTTGCAGTGCTATATTTTTAATACATGCAAGCTAGGGCACCAGACAGCACTGATTCATTTTTATTACTGTACACTGCCCACCTGCTGTGCTACAGAATGTTCTAGATGTATCACACACAAGATTAGAAAGCAATTCAGAGCACACAGAGAAAACACTCCTTCCCAGACGAGACAGTGACCGCTATACAGCAACTGGGCAACAGGGATTTTTAGAACACTCACAGGGGAACAGGAAGTCTATGAGTAACACAGTGAGATGGTTTAGAAAGTGAAGTGAGTTAAAATTACCCGAGAGGAGCTTTTTTTCCCTGTTGTTTTTATACTACAAATTCGTCATCTAACTCTCGTCTGCATATCTCACAACCACCACCACCACCACCAGTACCTTAACCAACCCCACCGCTTCACTAAATATGAGAGCGCTTTGAAGACACCCAGGGTGCTCTCCTCCAGCTCCTGCATTAGTAAAGATAGGAGACAGGCAGGCAGGCGGACAGACGGGTGGTGGGCTGGTGCCTTTTGAAGTCTCTCTAATGAGCTGCACCTCCCACATACCTCACCCCCCCCCCCCCCCACCACCACCTCTACACCCCCCCTGGGGGAATCAGGGAGGAGGGGGAGGATGATTTTGCTCACCTTTCCTTTCGTTAATGTGCCCCACTATTAATATGGTGACAACCCCTCCCTTCATCTCCCTGTCCGCCTTGGGTTCCTACTGCTCACACACACTAGACACACACACACACACACACTTACTAGACACACATACACATACAAACACACACACTCATACACACAGACATACACACACACACACACACACACACACAAATCCACCTCAGGCACGGTGGTCACTTCAGGCTGATATGAAGGTCATGGCTCCTGATTAGCAGGCGATGCATAGCTCTTCTATAGCCGCTTTAGTGATTAGACATTAATTATGATGGTGAGGATGTCAAAGGTCTTTGGGCTTCATGCTGGAGGCTGGATGGCTTTTTCCAACAGCCTCTTGAAACCTCCCGTGACTTCTTGCATGGTCAAATCCATTCCTCAGCCACACAAACTATTATATTGTCTCACGCACAAAGCCACAAAGTAGTAGCCTGCGCTGTCATAGGATGCAGTGATGCAGAGTAAAACAAATCTCTGCCACCACACTCACCACCAACACTGGCGTGCTGACATTAAGCCCTCTCTCACAACTCAACTCATAGTCTGTAGGGAGCAAGTATATTTGTTCTAAAAGGCTGAAAGGATGACTCATAAGAGTCATCAGAGCAGAAGTATTCTAGTAATGGTAGAAGTGGACTGTTTGGTGGATAGAAGTGCTTATTTTCTGCATCTTTTTGCACCCAAACATGGTACAGCAATTTCATGTAAAGAGGGGGCAACTGTAACCTGTTGCCATGCAACCTTGATGCTACATTTCGAAAAGATCTGGTTCAAACTCGAAACGGCTTTATCGATATAAGCTTAATCAAGTTAAGCGCCTGCTTTAACACGCCAACCAAACGCATCAGTTTCCCTTACCAAGAGCAATACAGTAACCATGCAGTGTTCCAGTCCATCCTGTATGTGTGTGTGTGTGTGTGAACGTAACTAGCTAAAGTGGGCCACTCCTCCTATTGTCTGGGCCTGAAGCCTCATGGGATCTGGTCTCCCGCAGCTGGAGGGAAGGCAGATGAGTGGGCCTTCGGGATGGAGCTCCTTCGGGAGACAGGAAAATGCCCGCCTACGGCTCTCTGTCTCCCATTAGCTCCGAGCACTCTGGCTGACAGCAAGGGTGGGTGGGAGGAAGAAATGAAGAGAGAGAGAGAGAGAGAGAAAGAAAAAACAGAAGGGAGTAAGAGAGAGAGAAATAGAAAGAAGAGAAGGGTGGGTGATAGATAGAGAAGAGCGAGTTAGAAAGGGATCAAAAAACGAGTGTGGGAAAAGAAAGAGGAAAGACAGAAAGAAAGACAGGAAGAAGGGAGAGAGGGGGATGGAGAGACAGAGCAGGTGCAAGACCCAGAAATTAAACTAGGCGGTGCAGGCAGCAAATCTGTGTGATGAACGACTAAAACAAACCCTACCCACATCCATCACATCTCTGTCCTTCAGGGCTCTGTCTATCTGTCTGTCTGTCTGTCTGTCTGTCTACATGCTGTCTCCTCTTTTGCTTATCGTTTGACCCTTCTTCCACCTCTCCTCCTTCCCCACCCCCCTGCTCTCTGAATTATTGATCACTAACACATTTTCCCCTGCAGCTAAATCTGGGAGTTATGGAAAGAGACCACCGTTCTCCTTTACTGTGTTAGCAAAAGGTAAACTAAAGTGAACCAGACCGAAAGGCAATGTCTATCCATTACTCTAAAACCTGTGTTTTTATAGCGGCAAATAATGTTTTTCATTCTGATGAAGAGCTTTGTCAAGTGCAATGGCTATGGCTACTTCCACAGAACAAGCACTAGCGTTAGTCTTTCTGGCTATTTCTTGCCAATAGCAGTCAGTGTTTAGTAGGGCTGGGCAATTAATCGAAAAGTAATCGTAATCGACATTCAGAACCTATAATCGAACTAATTTTTCCAGGTCAATTATTTCAGTTAATTTCCCTTTAAGAACACTACTGCATGTGGAGTCCAAGCTCTCTGTTATGTTATACCACCGACATGTTGAGCATGGAGAGCTTAAAACTGAGACAATTGAGATCTCCCACTTGTAATATGTGAGCATATTTACTGTACAAAACTTGTCAATGAACTATGAACTATGCAAAATAATAGAATAAATATAATAATCGTTCATTAATCGTAATCGAGTTAAAATGTTTAATAGAGATTTAGATTTTAGGCCAAATCGCCCAGCCCTAGTGTTTAGTCACAGATCTGCGGGGGATCTATTACTCTGATGACAGAACAAGGGGCTGGTGAGGCACAGTAATCCAGTGGTCGTTCTGAGCTATGAGCTTTCAGTTCTCTCTCTGTTGAAAAGAACCAAACTGACACCGAAAATCACTGCCAGCCATAATGGGAGTGCAATGTCTGTTTGTGTGTGTGTGTGTGTGTGTGTGTGTGTGTGTGGGCACATGTTTGTGTGTGTGTATGTGTGTGTGTGTGTGTGTGTGTGTGTGTGTGTGAGCTAAACTGGAAGTGTGTGTGTGTAACATAATGAGAAGAAGAAGACCAAACAAGAAGAGAGAAGAGAAAGGAGGAAGATTGCTGAATTAATGAATGGACTAAATGGAATTGAATGGAATGGAAGCCACACAATTATTTTGGAAGCAATAGCTACAGTTCTGAGATGTCCTGAGTAGTTTTGCTGACAATTACTGTCACGAGAAAGCCACTAGGCTGACTTCATCATTATGGGGCTTGGATACAGTAATAAGCCAATAATGAGCCAGATAGGATTGTAGGACAGAAAAAAAACTCTGGACATAATAATTCAGTAATGCAGTAGCTATTCAAAGGTCGAAACTATTACTGTGACTGTGTGCTCGAGTCTCTGTGTATCTGCCTGTGACTATGGAGAGAGAGAGGGGGAGAGAGAGAGAGAGAGAGAGAGAGAAAGAAAGAGAGGGGGGAGAGCATAAGAAACAGAATAAGAAAGTGAGAATTCATTCTTTGTTATGGGCAGTGTTTACCCCTGAGCTTTGGTAAAGTTACTGAAGTATAACTGCCTGCATACTAGATTAACATTTCTGGGGCATAAATGCCAGAGGGCATCTCGGGCACATGGGACCCACTGCTGTTCAAGAGATAGCGTTTATTGTTTTGAAATGAATATGAAATGTAACAAAGGGCAAAAAATAAAGTGCACTGTCATCCCGTATCCTTTTAAGAGTTGTGCTCATGAAGCTAAAATAATTAGCTGGTGTGTTAACATCTCTCTGTTTTTCTCTATACAGAGCACTATAAGCCTGAGGCATATTCTGGTGCTGGGATGGGCGGGATACCTTAGTGTGTGTGTGTGTGTGTGTGTGTGTGTGTGTGTGTGTAAGCTAAGCTCTGTGCTTTGGGTAATCAACACAGACTTTGCCTCTCTTCTGTCTTCTGAATGTGTGCAAGAAGTCGTGCTGGATAATGGCTGCCTTGTGTGCTATGTGTCTTTGGTCCCGCCAGCATCCCAGTGACAAGAGAGGGCTTCTGCTGCTCGACACAATCATGCTTTTGAGCTGGGAGAGAGAGAGAGAGAGAGAGAGAGAGAGAGAGAGAGAGAGAGAGAGAGAGAGAGAGATGTGGGGGGGGGGGGGGAGGATAGTTGGAGCAGTCAGTGCGACAGGGTTTTTGGATGCACCCTGTTTTGGTCTGTGAATGAGTCACCCCTCAGGAGAGACCGAACTCACTCCAATTATGTGCGAGAACATTGCCTCTCTGGCTATGACAAACCATGCACCAGACACACCATGTCACTGGGATGACAAATACTTTAATTAGTTGAAAGGGGGAATTGAGAAAGACTAGATTGACAGAGGCTGACCTCATGATAGCTTGATGCAGGCAAATTTATGTCTGTAAGGTTTGTCAGCACCAACCTTTTACCCCCATTAGTCTGTACATCCTTTAATCTTCAACGCTTAAGTTACTCGGAGAGAGTGAAGTCAGAGTCTTCTTTGTAAGCAATAAAACATGTCAGTGCAAAAATTTCTCCTTTGTGCTCATGCACAGTTGTTGTAGATGTACTGAGTGCTTTTAGTATGCAAGCATATCACCAGCCACTGAAAGAAAAAAACTGAAAAAGGAAACACCTGTCTAAATCCATTAACTTATCTCACATAAAATGAGTCAGTTTATTCCAAAAGTCCCTCTAAGGCAAGGCCCAATGCCCCCCAAATGCCTGCACTGATATTTGGAGCATTGTCATCACCATGGTGATGTCAGTTATATCGTATCTAGCAATGAATTAGTTACTTTCACTGTTTTTTTTCCAGTTCCTCAGCTCTGCCATCTTTACGTTACATCTTTAAGCCGCTGCAATTATTTCTCTGAGAGGACATCTTAAGTGATGTGTCTTCACTTTAACTTCCTAAGCTAAATGAATGTGTCCTGTAGTCTGGGTGTCCTCTGCGAACATGAGCAGCCGCTGAGTGCCCTCAACAACTAATAATAACCCCCCTGCACCACCTCCACCACCCAACCTCCTGTGGTAGTGTACCCCCCACCCCACCCCACCCATCTCCAACTTTATAAAATGTTTCCCCGTCAGCCCAGCATTCTGGGTCCACTGACTCACGTCTTCTCTCGGTGACATGCAGAAGGCTTGAGTTGTGCCCGAGGAGGCCCCCCTCCTCCCCTCCAGAGGGATGCTGGGATGGCTCTTTGGACAGGTCCCCCGAGCTGGAAGGCTTCAGCAGTTTCTGGATGTCTTTGTTGGACTCTGTCAAAGGCAAAGAGATGTCAGCGATTTGCCTTGTGTCTTCATCAATATCACTGTCACAAATCTGTCAGCCTACATCTCTCAAACTTAAATGAGCAATACTGCCCCCCCGCCCCTCCTCCATCCCCCTGCCTCTCTGCTATAGCTGGACACAGGGATACAATAAGTATTCAGAATTCTGATAATATGGAGCCTCTAACTGAATTTAACCTGACCTACAATATGTCACTATTTTGTCCCATTCACTCTAATCGATCTCAACAGATATACACAATCTCTACAATAAAGCCACTCTACACTTTTTGTCTTTATTCAGACCTGCCACAGAGCTGCCACTGCCTGTAGGACATACTGACTGATGCCAACATTAAGATAATGTATTATTTATGCTCTATTGTCTGTTTTATAAGGGCCATATGGCCCTTGCACACAATGCTTTCATCAACTCCTCCAGAACCTTTTGTGAAAAAAAAAAACTTTATGCTACCAAGTGTATTTAAATATGCAATGCAAATGGAGGTTACGGCACACACACACAAATACATATGGAAACAGTCAGTGATCTGAGGAACTGCCTCTTTAAAATTCAGCTAATGCTTGTGGTGTAGGCTCACACAAACACACACCTACACAGTCTTTTAGAAATTCCCTTCCCAGAACAGTCTATGTTACCAGCTGTTGAAATGAACAAGCAAAAGAGGACAGAAGCCCTGGATTTCTCTCATGTAATGGAGGTGTTGCTATTGCATTCTTTAGTTGTTACTAGGACAGAATGTCATGCCCAAGGCATTCCAAGTGTTGGCTGTGGCTATGTGCATTTATGTTTGCATTAATGCTTTTAGACCTCCGGCTATTCTATAGAATTACACATGTATGCTCTCTTCCATATTCTACAACAGTACATAGCAGTCTGACCACATTCAGTTTTATTTCAGTAGGTTGTATTATATTGGAACACAGTAGCTATCTGAATGATGCCATTCAGTATTCAGTATTTATCCTTCAGAATTGAAGTCAGATTAGAGACACAGATTAAATAGGCTTTAAATCCTCATGAATGATTAAATATATATACAATTTCTGGAACACAGCATTGCATATGACCAGAACACATCTCAAATTAGATTAAGGATAGTCTCTAATAGGACAACTACAGTAACACGTCTTTTAGAGACAACAGGATGAGATGCGCTGTTATGGATTTAGAGCTGATGGTTTCATAGGTGCCAGCTGATTGAGGGAGGGGGCTAGATGGAGCTGGAAGCTGTTTATTTGGTCAGAGTTCGGATCCAGGTTAGAGAAATGCAGAACAGCTGGTTCAGCTATTGCATAGATAGATAGAAAGAGCCACACTTCAGAGATAAACAAAGCTGCATGTGACTCTACATAGACAGATGCAGGCCTTGTTCCTGGTTACAGTGATGGGTAACATGAAGAACCCTAGGAAAAGCAAAACTAATGTGATTCATATAATGTCCTCTGTACCCTTATCAATGCTTCCCACACTGATATAAACATGATCAAGCAATTCTTTCTTCTGTCTAACAAGGCGCATTTGTATAGGAACTGGGGCAATGAATCTATATGCACACACAGTTGATTTATTGTAATCTTTGCTTGTTTATCTAGAGCTTTGTGAAGATGAAGGTCATTTGTCTCTGCAGTGGTGTTTGAGCCAGGTGACTAAAATCACAACAACATGCTAGTACCTAGTTCTCTGCAGTCAAACCACCTTCGTTCACCGACAGTTTGACAGAGTCCAGAGCCTTTGCTCATTCTTTTGGAATTGCTGCCTTTCCATCTACTCCAGCCAGTCAACACCAATTCAAAGAAACACATCATCTTCAACATTTCACCACGGAAATTTCACATATGTGGGCCATTCCGGAATAACATCAATAGTTTTCAGTTTTACAGAGAATCTTATTTGAAAGTCAAATGTATGTATGGAACACAAGGAGTCTCAATGCACAGAAGGTGCATATAGATCACAGGGGAAGTATTGATTTGTGTATAGAACTGTAATCAAAACAGAGGAACGGTGCAGCAACCCCTGTTTTGTCTTCTAATTACCTGGTCAGTCATGGTTGGCTGTGCACCAGAGAGCTCTCGTCCACCATGACACCTCATCCATTTTGATGCCTTTATGTTTTATGCAGATGGTTAGCCCTTTGTTCAATTTGATGAGCAGCATTTTGCTTTGTGACTCCACCACCATCAATATTTGTTGTTGTTTTATTTTCCCATTCTTGCACAAAATAAATGCACTGCTACATCACAGGAGGCAATAGGTGGTGCTCTTTGATCTGGGGAGACAAGCTCTCTGTTATGACATGTCTTGATGACTAAGGACTACAGCACACATGCTTGTCGTGGGATAAAGCCAGGTGCTCAGTGGTTTATTTCTGCAGGAGCTCTCTCAGTCAATGACCCCCAACAGACTTACAGCATCTCAGCTTCTGAAACACAGCGTGCAGTCTCATGCAGTCATACTAGACCCTCCTAGCCTGACCCTATACCATCACCACATTATCACTATCATCAATAGGGACACCACTGAAGCGTAACGTTCCCCTTGAGAAAATAAATAACAGGATTTCAAAATGGGGCATCATCAATGATGGCAGGGATGCTTTAAAGCCTAAAAGATTTCAAAACCCAAAAAGACTTTCAGTGGTCAGCCACAGACAACAACAGCCGTAATGGGTCTCTTCGTCAGATGTCAGAGTCAGACAATCTGAGGTGTGTACCCTTCAAGCGGTGGCAATGGGGTAAGATTGTGACTGGTACCCAGTTTATCTCTGAGAGACTTGCCTTGCTGGCCATCACTGCCACAGCTCTCGCCATTCACACTCCCACACACACGCACATAAACACACACGCATAAACACACACACACAGACACACAACACACCTCTCTCTAAATCAGCCATCTGTCCCAAACCACCTCTGGAACAGCATCTATCACAGCACCTTACTCAAAACGAACATCTCTGCTCAATAAAATCAATTACAAGCTCACAACAGAAGCAACAGCGATTTGTAGTTAGACCTGTGACAGCGCTTTTGTTGGTCTGGCATTTTTGGCTAGAAATCATTAGGGTGGCAAAGGAGTGGTGTCAATAAACTGTGCCTTTGCTCTATAAACCCAGAAACAATGTTGTTAAATGACTCTTGCAAACATCTGCCTTTTTTTTACCATACCTCTTTATCAGCTCCTATAGAACTTACACAAACAGCAGGATACTGTACCATGGACCAAACCACTCATTTCTGCACACTTGCATTGCAAATTCGGGCAAAAACAGTACTATTCCTTAACCATTCTGAGAGCATACATGAAGGCAGCTGTCAGATAGTTGTAAAGAAAGTGAACGGGCACTTACCTGGGCTTCCTGCCCCTCCCTGAGCCTCCATTCAGCCGAGCCGAGAGAACCGCGCTGCTCGCTAGAGCAGTATCATGAGACTGGACTCACGCACACAGGCAGGGAGGAAGAGAGGGAGAGAAGGCGAGGCAGGAGCAGAGAAAGAGAGAGACAAAGAGAAAGACAGACTATGGAGTGAGAGTGAAAGAGTGTGTAACAGCCCCTCTTTTTTAGAGTGTGGAGTCCACACGACTGCTCCTGGTCCTTTTTGCTTGGGATTTGGGTTGTGTTGGCTTTTTTTCTTTTTCTCTCTCTCTGTCTGTCTCTTTCCCTCACTGGCAATCTGCCTCAGTGGTTGATCATAATCCCTTTGGTCTTGCAACCAGCTTGAGGATGCACTGCATGCCGTGTCCTCACTGTCTGACTTAAATCAAGTGAGTAAGAGCATGAGCATGGCACATCAGAGAGAGAGAGAGAGAGAGAGAGAGAGAGAGAGAGAGAGAGAGAGAGAGAGAAAGAGAGAGAGAGAGAGAGAGGAGGGACAGAACGACATTACGACACTACATATGACAGGTTTGCTTTGCTCAGTAAGCTGTGCATTGTAGATGAGGTGGGCAAATGCACAATCCAGAGAGATCTAGAGAGAGAGAGAGAGAGAGAGGCACACACTGGCTATATGCCCAGAGGGAGTGAGGGGGAAAGATGGTGGGAGTGGTGCTACTGGGGCATTAGACTTGGTGAAGGCACAGGGGTGGGTGAGCAGTAAAGTGGTTGGATTTATTACTGTGCGTGTCCTTTTGATAATAAAGACATCAGTATTGGCACTGCACAGCCTGCACTGATGAAAGTGCTGCTGACGGTGTATAGAAACACTGACTGTTCAGCTGCAAGTCCCCTGCCTGTTTTTTGCTTGTGATTGTTTGCGAAGGCCTCATCTTTTTAATTTGTGCAGGCCTCAATAATCTGGCCTTGTTAAAACCAATCAAGCACTTTAGAAAATAAACTGAAATGTCTAGCTGGTTGAAACTTCGGTTGCAAGTTACAGTAAAAGTCTCAGAGCACAGCAAGTGATGAACACCATTTTGCTGATACTGCCCTCTAGTGGAGGAATGCACTCACTACGTAAATCTGGCCTTTAACAGGAGGTTCACCATGCGGGTGGTAAAGGAGCCGTTCCAGAACAGGTTTACAGGTTTGAGCCCAACTCTACTTGACCCCACTGAAGTGTCCTTGAGCAAGACACTGAACCCCAAATTGCTCCTGGTGGCAGGCTGCCTCTTGCATGATAGCCTCCTCCACTGGTGCGTGAATGTGTGTCTGCCTGGGTGAATACCATAAGTAGGCGGCGCGTGTAGACTCAGCGGCCTCTGGCTCTCTCAATTGTGCGCATCTCTGTGGGATAGCTAAAAAACGTAATTCCAATTCCTCTGTGTGTCCAGCATATCTAGAGAAATTGAGAATAAACTGACTTAACTTTTCTGTCCAAAATATTGCATTATGCAGTACAATGCAGTGCATCTTTGTAGTAATTTTTTTGATACGCAGGAAAGTTCATGTCTCTGCTATAATTGTTAAATAAAAAGATTAGTGAGATTCATTTTTGTATTACTGCCATTTCATACTTTGTGGAAAAGAAATTCTTGTTCACGGTAACTGGTGGTGTTGGTCGCACCTCATGGGGGCATTATACCCTAATTTCAGATCACAGACAAGCAAAAACACTAAATAGGCTATTTATTAACATTCTCAAAATACATGATGCACAGTCACTTGAAATACAAAGATTGAAATCTATGAAAAACTGCTTTACACACAGTCAGTAGTGGCAGTGACAGCAGCTCTTCTGCTTTAATTGGACAGATTAACTAGAAGATATTATCTGCAGTGCAACATGAGCATATGCTACTAGTACCAGTATTAATACATTAGAGTAATATTCTACTGATAATATTAATTATGCAAATGTCATTGCATAGAACACTGGCACACGTTTGTTTCTAAAAATTTCTTGCTTGAGACTGTCAACTTCTTTTGTTTTGTGCGAAGCTGCTTGTGTGAGATGCTGCTCTTGTGGTTTCCTTTTCATCAGGGCCTTTTATCTTGCAGAGCCTGCTAAGAATCTGCAGACATTATGCAGCATGCTAAAGCACCATCAATGCACCAGGCTAGCAGTGCTCAAGCTACACAGATTGAGTTGAAAGATTGAGTGTTTCTCTGTACGATTTCACATTATTTTTAGTGGTAGTGGTAGATTGTCTTCTTGTTACCGGTCACATATATGTCTGCAGTTGAATGTTGAAATGTAAAACATTCCAGTGGTTGTGTTCTGTTTGAAGTGTGGGGTAAAACATTGCCCCCTGCAAAGGCCTTTCAGTACTCTGAATGACCTAACTGACCACAGCCAGGCATCTGGTGTTTTTGATGTAGGTTATTTGCCAAAAGGAAGAAGTGACATTACAAGTGCAAAATATTTTATTTTTGGCAGTAAAAAGCTTACATTATATAGTGCTCAATTATACGTACTGAATGATAGGCTTCAACCGACATATATATGGTACCTATGCAACAAAACAATATCATATACAAACTTAATATTCTGAAAGCAGGCCTATTTATTCACCAAAAGTATGTCAATGAACCTGCTGGCTAAACTAAATGAACTGCATTCATTCTGAGGTCAAACCTGCTAAAGCATATTTCCAGATCAAAACTTAAACAAAGGAACTATCACAACCACTTTTTCCAACATGAGGCAGGCTTTATATAACAAACACAACAAAGACCCCGTTTTGCCACATTTCTCAGAAACAGTAGAATAAAACTTTATCACTAAGCCTTTCCTTTGAATTAAGTAAACAGGTGCATTTCAAACTGTAATTTAAAAAGACAGAAACTATGCATTATGCACACTATGCACTTAAGTATACATCTCAACAGTGTGTTTATGTATTTCTTGGCTATAAAAAAAATGTTCATAACACAATGCAGTAAAAAAGTAAACAGCATGAAACTAAATTAAACGTATGACATGTACATAGAGCAATATATCAAAATCACAATATTGGATACAGAGCTTTCATTTTAATTTGCTAATCTGTTGAATTGCACTGATTACGAGATAGATCTTACATGCAACAATGATCAAAATAAGAAGGTTTAAGCCAAGAGCCAGGGTGTTCAGGCAACAGGCAGTGGATGCATGACTTCTAGCTCCGACGTAATCTCCCGCCATTTTCCTGTCCCGTGACTGTAACATAACAGAATCACTGCAAACCTCACACACTTTCAACATTACAAACATTATACCATTTAAGATGTGTTCAGAGACATTAAGAGTCAGAAAGTAAGAAATTAATTAGCTAAAACAAAGGTTTTTTTCGAGAGTTCTCCTCTTCATAGCAGTAGTGCCCAAGGTTTCTTACTTTACCAAAACGAGAACAAAAAATGCTGATAGGGAGTTTTTCCTTGCCCCTGTTGCTCATTTGTGCATTTGCTGTTAAACGCGATGCAACATGTCTTGTTGAATACGCTTACATGATTGATTGATTGTTGATTGTTATATCAACTGGACGTATGGTGACTTATGTGGCTTAGGCCATGTGGTTGGCTCATTCTTCTATTTCAAGTCAACATCTAAAACATTTAACTAATTAATTTATTATAAATTAAGAGTAATATGATGAACATGTGCAAAAATATATTTATTCAGAAGAATAGGCCTATTGCTCATTGCTCATTATCAAATCTTTAACCAGTTAAATTGTGTGGTTTTGTGCATTCATGTGTAAAAAGGAGTTTGTCCCAATTTTTTTTAAAAGCTTGATCCTTAAAGGAGAAATTTTTCAACACCTACAACACATGGTTATTCATTATTCTTTTAAAGATCTCATTCCATCGTATTTTCATTAATTTTGTCGTGGTCTCTTATCTAAAATAATGTCATGAGAGTTGGTTTCGACAAAAAATATGCTGTGGTTGTCTTGTTTCAAGCTATTTTAGTTAGGTGAAAACGAGAGCAGGGATAGCTCGAGAGGATTCTTATGAATATTAAAGGCCCACTATGCAACATTTTTAATTTAATTAATCCGTTTCATACTGTTTAGGATGCTAAAATTAGTCATTACACGGCGAACGAACGGTGTAGAATGCGCCACCGTGGCCAATAGCGGTAGATACAGCACTTGCAATGTTCAGCAGCTCGGACCGCCTCCAATGGAATGCAGTGCAATACAATGCAATACAGCGGGCTTTAGAGGGAGCTCGTGAGAGAGAAAAACAGAATGTTGCTTAGTGCCGGTTTAATGATATGCAAATGTATCGCCTCTGATTGGCTAACAAAGCTGTGACGCTCCATCTAGTGGGTCTGTCTGCAGGCAGCCTAACGTTTCTTGAGGGCGGGTTAACTGCATAGCTAATGTTCAAATTGACGTACATTTGTACAGCTTTTCCGATTCGCTCGTTTTTCCCGGCAGTTTTCTATCACAGGCGAATACAGACTACAGGGGTAGGAGAGCATTTTGAAGTTGAACATAGAAGTACAACTTAAAAAACGGTTTATTTTGGAAGGAGACCTTTAAAAGTAATAATATAAGCTAGACATATATTCCTGTCTGCAAACCCAGATAGCTCTTTTAAAGGTGCTCTATGAGATGTTGCGGGATTTTAGCGTGATTTCATTTTTATCTCAAATAGTAGGCAACTCCCCTTAATTGGCATGCTTTCTGCCCCCGAATACACATATGAAAAACCTTGGTCTCAATAGACAACGCAGGGCCTGTAATATCTGGCTCTGATACCTCCATGAAATAGACCCCTTCCCAGCCCCCAGAGTTCACCGGAATTAAGGGCCCATTTACACATAGCATAACGTTTTCTATTAAAAACAGCTACTTCTCAGGTACTTTACAGGTATTGGGTCCGACCTGGGCGGACTGCTGTGGGAGAACTTTGAAAATTAGGTGGTTGTCCCAAAGGAGTGGCGTGAGAATTTTAGGATGTCGCTGGTGTCTATCTATGGTGTGTTGTCGATGAGGCTTTTGTATGGCTTTCAACAGCATACTTTTGCGGGTTAATGTAAATGGAATTTTTTGTTTTAAAACAATGATGTATGTACAAATCTATGGAATCCCATTTCCGCCAGGGAAATAAAAACATAAGTTTATGCTAAGTCAAAAATATGAGATACAAAGTCATAATTATGAGATAAAAAATCAAACATTTGAGATAAAGAGTCAAAATTATGAGATACAGTCATAATTATGAAGTCATAAAAGTCAAAATTATAAGATAAAAACTCAAAATTATGAGAATCGAAGACGTGCATATTCTCCAAAATTCCTACAGGCTACAGCTAACGAAAGTGAAAGAGAGGCGCGCCCTTTATGAGGCATGCAAATTGAAAGGATGCAAGGATTTTCTGACGTAAAGTAAGATTATCATATAACATTGCCATAGGCCTACTACCTGGCAGCGGGACTACCAATGGAAATTAGCCCTTTGGCTACAATTGGGTGCATTTGCATTTGTAAAAATGTGCCTTAGGCTACATTGTCCCTCTATAACAAATAAAGACTAAAATAAAAAATAAAATAGGCCCTACTTTCAAAATGGTAATTTCTTCAAACAGTTTATAAAGTTTGGAACATCCGATAAAAACATTCGTCATGTTTCTCACCTTTATGGAATATATGAAGGCTACCAGTCCCAAGCACAGAGGGTTGCAGTAGATGAAATTGAACAATATGATCCCTCGGTAAAGGAACGTTCTCATAAACAGTCCGTGTCTGCGGCACGTTGGTCACGACTTGTTGCAATGGTATGGTCGCTTGACTTGGTGGCATGTCCACTATGTAGTTTTGTGCTGGTATGTAAGCCATGTTGCCTTTCTCAGCCTAAAAGTTAAGAACTTTTCAAGTTTGTGTTTCTGAAGTTACACAACCTTTCCCTCCTCTTCCGAGCCAGTTCACCCTCACAGGAAACCCTATGGTCTTACATCGGAAGTTCAGTTTGCCCAACTCCTCCACTGCTGCGACTGAATAAAAAAAAAAGTGTGAAAGACAGACATAACCAAACCCCTAGAAACCTCTAATCAGAACCACGGTACACACACTGATGACCCTACCCTGTTGTTACTGTTTGGAATTTGGTCGAACTTACATGGTTTAAACAAGTCCATCAACACCAACTTGTTTTTAGCATCAGAGGCAACCATCCAACCATTCAGTGTAAAGTGCTGAAATGCCAACCCATTTGTTCTGTCCTGGGCACTAAATTTGGAAATAGCCTACTATTGAGAGATTATTGTTTTTTAGAAAAGGTTTCACCAATGTAAAAGTACAATTGTTTTCTAATGTTAATATTGTTTTAGAACTTGTAGAAATTTAGTAGTAGGTTATATTTTAAATTTATGGATTTGTTTGTAAATTATGAAGTAGTTTCACATGTTGTAAACTACTTCTGCCATTTTTGTGTAACTCCCTTTGTAGCTTCCTAGTTTTTGTCGTTGAGTAGCTTTAGTGTAGTGTAGTTAATCTTATGCTGTAGTTATTGTAACGTTATAGTGTGACAGCAGAACAAGAGACCAAGTGAGAATATGCTTAGAAAAATCAAGAAGAGTTTTATTTGCAATGATGTGCATCAAGGGAGAGACATGTAAAGATCCACCAGAAAATAAACAAACTGTCATGCCATGTTATGTGTAAGAGAGTTGAGTCAAGCCTAGCTGAACATAAAGTCATAGCCTGCATTTGTCTGATAATAAGAGACATACATTCTGATTTCAATTCTCTAGTTAACTACATTTTGTTATCACATGCAAGCTTTTCACTACTTGATGCAAAGTCCTTGGGGCATTCCCGAAAGCTGGTAGTCGAGTCAGTTTTCCCCCAAAGATCGAATATTAGGATAGCCAGTGAACACTACAACAAGCTAATAAGGAATTACATGAGCTAATACATCACCATCAGTGAGGAAAATGGTGACTCAGTGGCAGTATTAGCCAATATAATATTTGTATTAATGTGTACTGTGACATTGATCCAACCCGTTTAGTCATTGTGCGACTACAAAGCACAATGGAATGCAGCATATGAATTGCCCCTTACACCCTCCCACAGCACTGGGCAGCCTTAAAAAACAGGGATATGAGCTGATCGACTCAGATACTTCAGTGTCACACTAATTATTTTACTATCCATATTAACCAAGATGAATATATTTCTGCATTCCCCTTTGATGTGGTTCTCATCTATTATAAGTATGTAAACATACATGGGTGTCATCAATAAATTCTTCTGTATAAAACAGTGACCTCAGTCTTACACAGTGTGGCTTATATTTGGAAAAAGACAGTAGAAAAGAACAGTAACGAACATACATAAAAAGTAGTACAAGTAGTACTGTATAAAGTACTTCATTTATCAGAATATATCAGAACTATAATGATTATAATGGCAAAAACAATAAGACTTGATATGACAAGAGCAAAGATGTTCAGTCGTCGAGCCATGACTCCATAGCTTCTGGCTCCTCTGTAGTCTCCAACCATCATTCTGTCTCTTGACTGTAAGACAAGAAAGCACACACCATTAAAATCATATACTCTTCACTTCTTAACCAAAATGGGCTCAGAGCAAGGGGGAAATTCATAGAATGTGTAACCTCAAGCATAGTTAATGTCACATGAGCTAAAAAGTCAAATTGATAATTCAGTTCACTTTATGGAAACCAGTTTCCAGAACTTTTGAACGTAGTAGTGGAAGTAGTAATAATATGAAGAAAACATGTGTGATAAACATGCTTCGTGTAGCCTCACATTATTTAACAATGAAATGAAATTATGACTCAGTTGACCACATTTTCTACAGATGTGGAATATTTTAGTCTCGGCTGTGATGTAGCAGTGACAAATTAGCCTTTTTTTTTAATTATGTGCCTTTAAGGTAGGTCAATCACCAGCTTCACATCAAAAACTATATTGTATCGCTAGTGATCATTTATGTTTGGCACATATATTTAAATTGGAACACTCTGGTACATGTATTAAAAAAAACAACCATAGGTTTTAATACTGATACATGCATCAAAAAACAATCAAAAGCCACAGTTATACTTACCCAAATCGAATAGCAGAACGCCACAAGTCCCAAGCAGCACGGGTTGCAGTAGAGCAGGTGGAACACAGACCATATAATATGGTCCCTTGGCAACGGGATGTCCACATATGGGTCTTGGCTATATGGATCCTGTGTCACCACCTGCACTGGCACATTGTCTTGGTACATGTACGATGGTATATGCTGCATGAGGTAATTGGCCGGTACATATTCCATGTCGTCTCTGTAGTAGGGAGAGAGTCTGCTTGTCAGTCAGAAAGTACTGAATCAAAAGCAAAGCGTGGGGTGATAAATCGGCCAGACCTACCAGGAAACTCTGTGGGGTCGTGTTATTCCTCCCCCATTGGTATGTAAATGACAGTGGGGTTTTTTTTCTTGCTTCCTAAACACCCCCACACCTTTGTGAAACACTGGTCCTGCCTTATCTAAAGCTATCTGCTTTACCAAGTAGCGGATTACAATATTTATTATGTAAAAAATAATGCAACAAGAGGAACAAGTTATATTATATAAATCTGCATAATACGAGGCCATAGACCACAGGGACAAAATGTTAATGACAAATTAAAACCGTTAAACATGAAATAGATTACCTGCTCATCTGTCAGTCTGTCTCATAAGATTTTACTCTGCAAAGGTATAGTATGACAGTATGGCTAAAAAGTAACTGGTTTAACTGTGTTTCCGTCTGTCATGATGCTGTTATTTATTATGCTGATCAAGTATTATAGGCAGGTAGAGAGGACAGCAGCAATGTATTTTATGCCCTCAGCTCACTGGTCTAATTGAAAAGCTCTTCCATACCAAGATGATGTGCATTTGCAGTCAGAGGAGGGCAGATGAATTTTACTGAACACAAAACTCAGAAATCATTAGCTGGTTTGCATTGGTGGTGTATCGACAGCAACAGATTGAAGGTTAATTCCACTGGTTCTGTCGCTTCTTGTGTCATGGCAAAGGTCCATAGGTGTGAGAGGTGGAAATGCAAACTGCATAAAAAGAAGATTGAAGAAAATATGTATGCGTTGTGTGACAGCAACCCTTTAGGGAAATGTGTGAATTTATAATGGAAAAAAAATACAAAGTAGTAACTTAAGTGAATAAACAATTGACTTTGTATATTACAATTGACTTTGTATGAGACTAAAAATTACTCTGTAGTGAAATGCTTTGACAATGTCAATTTGATGTGTTCTGAGAAAGTTTTAGGATTTCAAGCAATAGTGTAGAGTCAAAACTATTTTTAAAACCACCACCAGGCTCAAAACAAAACTTTACTCTTCTGGGTGACATGATGCTACTAACTCTGCAAGTGTTTCTAAAGATTGTGTAGAGGATTGTTTATGAAGCCAGTACATACACGTGCTGGAGGCAGAAAACCTGAAGGGTAGAGGGGACTGGGAGAGATTGGGCAATATAAGATTGATCAACAATGTGCATTCTCATACTACTCATACTGACATACATGTACTGATAATTTAAACATCATATGCATGCAACCATGGAGTACACAGATTTGCTCACAATTATATGGACACACACACACACACAGCCCGTAGGCATCAGTCACCACATCATAAAAAAAACAACAACCCTGAGTTGACGACCTACTGTATTCTGTACACTGTACACAACCTTTGACAGATGTTGACAGACTTGTTTTGGCTTGCATTCAAGCTAATTATATTACTCTTGCTGAGGGGAGTCTGAGGGAAAATGTAAAAAAAGGATCGTTTCAATGAACTAATTGTAAAAAGTCAAATTGGGAAGGTCCAACTAAGGAAGAATACTAACTGACAAAATGGTCATCCACTGTTGTCCACATTCGCACATTCACTCATTATATACTGAATGTTGCAAGTCCTGTGAGGTTTGACAGTCAGATACATTGCTGTTGCACTTACTGTGAACAAAAAGTCTATAGCCATGACCTTTTGATTCTCTTTTCCTGGAGTCTCACACAGTTTACATGTCAGTGCTTGATGGTGAGGCGTGCTTAAAATGTCTTTGCCAAATGATGCAGTTTGGACCATCTGAGCCATTTAGTTCTGTATTAATTAGAATCAGTTTCATTGGCTAGTATACTTTCGCAAAGCATTTAACCTAGTAGACAACGCTAAGTGTTTCTGCCTACATTCAATACACGACAAGTAATACTGAGAGTGTAAGATATTTTCTGGCTGAGTAAAAAAACTACAGCACATGTTGTCTCAATGGCTTGCACATTCCAGTAATATTCTGCATTGTGCAAAATAAATGTGTATAAATGTGTCTAACTAAACTGCATTGTTCTGAGATTGTTTTCTGTAGTGTATGCTGAAATTATTTTTGAATGCATTTTCCAAAAATGTTTTGTTTGTTTATATGTTTTAGAAGGATGATAATTGTTAGATGTAGCCTAGCAATAAAGCCTTAGCATGCCATTACATTATCTTAACTCTGCGGGGTAGCAGTCACATCACTTTGGGTGTGGATTCCTACTGTATTCTTTATAAATATTTAGTCATCTGTATAATTACAGACCAATGTCTAGTCCAAGCATAGTTTCACTATGTCAGAGTAAGTTGCCATACATGTGTTGGCCTTTGATAAATGCTCTTTTTCTGTGTGGTTTTGCATATGCGTTGGGTAAATGTTACTGAGAGAACACTGCGTAGGCTAATGTTCTCATCTGAAGGAAAGCTATATGTCTGTAGTAGCTGTAGTCTATGCTTTGTCAATATAATATTGTAAATTTTACAACAAATTTGTCAATATTGCATTAGTTTATTTACTGTAATGCAAATCTAGATAGAAAAGCAGAAATATTCAGCATGATTGTTATTTGTAATGCTTTGTATGCTGTTACGACCTCATGGATGTAATCTAGTAGGTAGATCTACACACTCGCACGTCTAGATCTAGGGATATAACAGCTACCCATGCATGTGATTAACGTGAGAGAATGAATGTAACGTTAAGACGCAAAGGTGTGTGGATGTGTCTGTATGCCCCGGAGGAGATGGCTTACCTTAGGGCCTACGCAAGCGACGGCACCGTGCCGACCAGCACAGGCGGTTTTGTTCGTTCACAAAAGGAAGATGGTAATCCTTTAGTTAAAGTAAAATCCAGTAAATGCTGACCCCGGTGAGAAACCTCCCCGGTAAACTCTACAGGTGATTGTGTTTGAATGTCCCGGCTGAGAGAGAGTGAGACTTTCCCTGATAACCCCTTATAACCCATGACCGTCAGCCAGCTCCCCCTGGAGTACGGGATGTGGAAATGCATTGTGTACTGTCTGGTGAAACTCTACACTTTCACCTACACAAGCCTACCGTAACAATGCATATACAGAATATATTGATGAAATGCTGTATACCAACATGGGTATGTACAGTTAGTATAGAAACGCGTAATTTTGATAATGATGTTACATTTCTTTTTCTCCAGAGCCTGCTGCTCCAGATTGCTGAAGTTGGAGGCTGAGGAGAAGAGGGAGCAATATCATACAGAGCTGCGAAGTAAAGTCAAGAATGCCACATTTTTTTCAGTGAAATTTTTATTTACATGGCTGTTGACAATTGACAGTCGTTCTTAATATCTGTATTCAATGCAATGCAAGGATTCTGAATCAAGTGTGAAATGGCTTGATTGCCTTCAAAGCCTTGTCTGTTGTCAGTTCGGTAGCTGTGGGAGTGGACTGCAGCGTGATTTACACTGCCGCTGGATGTCTGAGGATGTGTGGCATGCTTACAGTTTTCACACCTGCCTGATACTCCCACTGCTTTGGTTTGTCTGGTACACACACAGTACAGACTAGAACAGGTGGAACTACAGAGGGGTCTCAGGAGGTCGCTCCTCACCACACACATCCCCCTGGGTTGTGTCTGTCTGTCACCAACTCTATTTAGTCATTTTGTCTACAATCATACTCAGATTCACTTCCTACTGTAATCTTTTACTAAATGAAAAAAGAAATGTTACTAATGGTTTTTGGGTAAAAGACAATAATTTCACAAAGTAAGCTGTATTTGTGTAAAATAGCTGTTGTGTGTTGTCACATACATTTTTGAAATGTCTGAAGTACAGTAGTGTTTGAGAGGCAGGGATGAGGGTGGGGTAAGATGGGATGCCAGGACTCAGCCAAGCCCATTGGTCTAAGACTGGAGCTGCTGCCACACAGAGAGGCTGGCAGCACTATATATACTCTGATCCAGTTTCGGCTATCCATGGATTGTCCATCTTCCTCATCCTCACATCAGATTCATTCTGGTCATCTTTCCCTCGGACTGATAGGTGAGATCTTCAGCGGCGCTGCTTGTCTCTTTATAGGCTAAGTAAACTCCAGGGGTGAAGAACAGCATCAGGGATTTGAAGACTGGGGTGTTGAGTCTCAAGGATTAGTGGTTTAATCTATGGCCCTGGTTCAAGATCTTGACTCACTGCCATAGAGGCGTAGTGGCTTAGCAGTGATAGTCTCAGAAGTTTGAGTTTCAGTGCTTTTATGTCTGACTGATAGAAGGGCCTATTGTTGTTTGTGCTGACTGTTTTCTTAAAAAGTCAAATTGAAAGGCACATAGGCTATATGTTTCAGGACTTTGTGATACTGGAGGTGATGTTAAAATGTGTAAAAGATAAATGTTTACTTGGAAATTTTGGAAATGGAAATTTGTGGGGATTTGGAAGTTGAGTCTTGACTGATAGATGCGCTACAAAATTCTGTAGTGTGAAATATGTAACTTTGTATGTAAGACTTTGACCAAAGAGTTTAAAGAGGTTCTTTGAAACCATAATGAGGCATATGGTTCAAATAAACAATTTTGTATACTTGATAACATGGAAGTTAAAATGGATCAAATGGAGTAATGTCTCAGTAGTTGAGGAAATTCTTTAAGAGGCAGGGCCCGTCTCAGCTGTTGTTGACCTTTTGTTTGGAACTCACCAAAGGACTGTGAAGACAACTGCTAGCCAAATCCCAAGCCAATTTTAGACATGTGAACTTCCACTCACACTTCACTTTTGAGAAAGAGTGTCGTCTGTGGCACCAAAGCATTTTTGGTTCAGATGGATTTCAAATTTTAATATATATTTTTTTTATTCACAGGGTCTAGCAGTCTACAACCATCTGCAAGATGTCAGAGTAAGTGTTTGCTGCTAAAAAAAATTCTTTAAAAAAAAGGAAAAATGACTGATTGCATATAGTGAAGTAATTTAACAGATATTCACCAATTTCATGACTTGCAATATTTATTATTATTTATATTTTGTCGTTCTGAACTTAAAAGAAAGAAGATGACATCAAGTCGCAAGCATCATCTAAAGGTAATACACTTTTATCTTCATACTAAGAAATTCATCAAAGAAACAAGAAATACTGAAGTTTGATTGCATAACTTTTCTCTATCGCTGTAGAGCATGATGCTCCAGATTGGCCAGCGTCTGCTGGAGGCAGAGGCCAAGCAGATTGAGGAGGACAAAGAGACATACCTGGAGGAGAACTGCCCTTCTCTTGATCTTCCATATAGTATGCAGGAACTACAGGTAGGCCTATGTGCTCTAACTGAATAATTACTGAATCAATGATTATGATGCTGTATTACATGAGTTGTTTCAATGTTTGCTGCAAAAGCTTTTAACAAACAACTTGAAACAACTGACAGACGTTATGACAAATGTTGTTTCTGTAATCTGCTCTAGGACCTGTGCAAAAAGCTACACCAACAGATTGATACCGTGGATGAGCAGCGATATGACATCGAAAGCAAAGTCTCAAAAGCTAACAAAGAGGTAGCACAGTTCTCATTTGTCCCATATTTTTGAAAATTAAATTTGATTTGATATTTACCGAAAATGTGAATCGATTACCGCAGACAACATACTACAAATGGCCCACATCACAAAAGATATTCATAAAAACAACTTAATACAGGGTAACAAAACCATTGGATACCATAAGCTACCTAAATTCAACAGTAACAAGCTAAATGTGGTTTTGCATTCTATGAGCCCTTTAAGGATATCACAGTCCCTGGTATAACCCATAAATGTAATCTACATTGTTGTGTGTGTGTGTTTATATATATATATATATTTCTGAAATATTGGCATGGCTTGTGCCTAACATTATTTGCTTAAGCCCATTTTTCCAGTTATTTTCATTATCCATGTACACCAAATCTGCATTTGAAACTGACAGAAACTTCTCTCAGCAGCATCTGGTAGAAAGATTGGACACTCTAAACCTGCCTAGTACTGTAGTGTCACTTCTGTGTAAATGACCCAGCAGTGAAACAGTTCCTCATTTACTTGAGCTGTGACCTCTGTGCTTAGGTTGAGGACCTAAGATTGAAAGTGCAGGACCTCAAGGGCAAGTTCAAGAAGCCGGCCCTGAAGAAGGTGCGCATGTCTGCTGACGCCATGCTCCAGGCCCTGCTGGGCTCAAAACACAAGGTGTCCATGGACCTGAGGGCCAACCTGAAACAAGTCAAGAAGGAGGTGAAAGAGGAGGTGGGTGCTGTTATGGTTTAAATGCACATGTTATTTACTGAATTTCTCTCTCTAAAAAAAAAACAATAATACTACGATTAAGGTAATTCTGAGAGTTCATCCTAATCTCGAGGAAGTTGTTAGATGATATTTTATTTTAACTCAGCGATGCCCACTTTCTTTAGTTTGCCCCTAGGGAATTTATTGACAGTAATGACACGCCTCATTCCTAAGCTACACTGTAACACATGTTTCTCTTGTACAAACTGATTCACATGTGAGCAATGTGGACAGCTGGACCCTAATGCCTCACTGCTGATGAATCACCTTTTTTATCTTGTTTAAAACCCCACCACACAATGTGCCCCACTCTCTCTCTCCCCACATCCATCCCACAGGAGAAAGAGTCTGTCGGAGACTGGCGCAAGAACATCGAAGACAAGGCTGGCATGGATGGCAGAAAGAAGATGTTTGAGGCTGAGGCATAAAGTGTTTTTAGCAAAGTCTTTTTTTTTGTTAAGTTTCACTAATATAGTTGGCTGATTCACTTACTTTGTTACAGTAGATTTAAATATAACGAAAACAATCATATAATTAGGCTACTCACAATATTTTTTACTATTTACAGACACTTTTTACATACACTTTTTCACTTTCATCTGTTCTACACTTACATAATTGGAAGTTGACCTTTGTAAATAAATTCTGTATCTTATGATAAAAAAAACTACTCTTTCATATTTGTCAGTCTGCATTTTTGTCGGCCTTCAAAATACCAGTCTTAATTAAGAATATCCATCTTACTCTAATACTATTTGTCAGAGAAGGAAGGGTCATTTGTTTATCTTCCTTTGTTCTTACAAAAACCATGGCCTTACTGTTACGGCTGTGAATTGCCCTCGCCAGACTAATCTCCAGACTCTTATGCGGTTGTGACTCACTTTGCCAGAAGGGGGCGTCTGTACCTTCTGTATTTGGTTCAACTCATCATACATACAGTACATCGTACACAGAAAAGAGGAAACAGTAGGAGAGGTGACTAGTTTTTATTAAGACTAACATGCAACAGCGACCCAAACCTCTTAGTCTTAATTTGTGAACACTGTAATGGTTCCTATGAGAGTAATGATTTCACTTGTGCTTTCAATAGGCCATTGGACAGGTCCGGTTCACAGAAATATTTCAAAAGCTCATATGGGAGTACAAAGAGCATGTTTGGCGTACCGTGGCGTGTTGCCGATAATCAGGCAGGTTGCATGTGCTGCAGGAATGTGTGTATGAGGAGCCGTTTAGGAAATATTTCAGACTTTTGTTACACAAACACATGTGAAACACTTACACATTCACATATGAAACTGTCACGCATGCATCTACACTACTGAAAACTCGCACTCACATATATGAAGCACTCATACAGATACAGGTGAAACGGACTTACACACACACATACACATGAAACACTTACACACATACAGGTGAAAAAGACGCAGACATACACATGAAACGCTCATACAGATACATGTGAAATTTGTCACACACACATATGAAATGCGCATACAGATCCGGGTGAAATAGATTCTTATTTAAGAAATACAGGCTTCAGCATTCATATAGCAATAGTCGAAATTTTCACATATTGATGTGTGTAAGAACATTTCAGTATATCCGGAAGGTGTTTCACTATATCCGGAAGGTGCATATAGGCTGTAATACATTGATTCTATGCTACTGATTGAACTAAAATATGCATTCGCGAATTTTGTTCATTTATTTTTTTATTTGGCTCATTCCTGGGTGTTTGGGGTAATCCAGACATAATTCAGTTCTTCACTGATAAACTGCGATGTATTGAGTTAATACACACAGAGAGAGATGATGCTGCTCTTGGAAGACTGTACAGAGAGCTGGATGACCACACTCGCACCTTGAGTGCGTTTTTAAGCGTATTCGTGCCGAAGAGCTACACACAGAAGCAGCATTATGCTACAGTCAGTCTGTGTCTTCGTCATTTGTTGCATTGCTATGACACGAGAGAGGTGTCTTCTGCTCTAACAACACCAGTACCTCCACTTACAAACAAACAAAATTCGCGAACGCATGTTTTAGTTAGGCTATCCAATGTATTTCCGACTGTTCAACAGGCCTACTATGCACCTTCCGGATATAGTGAAACACCTTCCGGATATACTGAAATGTTCTCACACACATATGTGAAAATTTTCACTGTTACTATATGGATTATGAAGCCTGTAATTGTTAAATAAGAATCTATTTCACATGCATCTATGCGCATTTCATATGCATGAGTCCATTTCACCCGTATCTGTGTGCGCATTTCATATGTGTGTGCCACATTTCACATGTATCTGTATGAGCGTTTCATGTGTATGTGTGCGTCCTTTTCACCTGTATGTGTTTAAGTGTTTCATGTGTTTGTGTGTGTGTAAGTCCGTTTCACCTGTATCTGTAAGAGTGTTTCATAAATGTGAGTGCGAGTTTTCAGTAGCGTAGATGCATGCGTGACAGTTTCATATCGTTAGCCTCATAGCATAATTGCCTAAGTCATTTTTCAGTGTTTTTGGAAAACAAGAAAAAACATATTAAAAAAAAACCACATTTGTGCATCTTATTGAAATTGTAACACTACATTCAACCAAATGAGTGAACAAGAATGCAAAAAGAAAAATACCCATCATCAATTACCTAACAAAGAAAACTGACTTAGGCAGATAATGCCATGACTTAGGCATTTTTTCTCTTACATATAAATGCAACCATAGCATAACCAAAAATGTTTTACTCTCCTAAATATAATCAAGATGAGTAACTTGTCAACCTTAACCAAGTTTTTACTTGATGTCTAACCTTAGACAACTTCAACCTCTAACCACGGTTTTCCTTTCCCACCAGTAACCCGTAAAGTTATGACTTAGGCAGATAGTGTTTTTGGCTTCTAATAAGCGTTGTGATTGGCCAAAGACATGGGCAGAGATGCAGGATGATACAGCAGTGGTAGGAGAGTAAGTTTAGGCATAAATCTCAATTTGGCCAGAAAATGACTTAGGCAATTATGCTATGAGGCTAACGATATGTGAATGTGTAAGTGTTTCACATGTGTTTGTGTGACAAAAGTCTGAAATATTTCCTAAACGGCCCCTCATAAATGTGAAATATTTGAGCACATAAACACTGTTTATGTGAAGACGCCTCACTGGCCTCTTTGCCATAACGGCTTCACAAGCGGGACGCATCCAGTCACCGTTTTACTGTGTAGATTTATGTGACCTGGGCAAGGCGAGCTGAAAGCGTAGGACACCATGAGGCCTGGTGCAAGACCTCTTTGAAGGGAAGAGGGAAAGAATGGCAACACTGGGTGACCCACGAAGTTTCACATCATGTAGGCAAATGTCTGAATGAAAAGAAACCAATGAATGTATATATAAAATGCAATAGGCAATTTCGGAGATTATTTTATTTTTGTGATAATTTTGCAGTGTTTAGGCTACTATTAGTTTGTTATTAGTTCAAAGCCAGCACAGGTAGCAAAAGATTAATATCCATTTTTTTGTAGTTCACCAAGAAAAAAGTTGTCCCGTCTGCCGCAGTACGGTGTCATGTAGCTAGAAACCTGAACACCTAGAGGCCTAGAGTTTCTCCTGGAGACCGTGTCACTAAAATGGTTACGATGAACTGCCAGGCTAACGACCAGGGAAATACGAGTCGGAATTAGCAGTGTGCCAGAGACCACACGGCGTTTTACTGCAGGAAGACGGATGGATTGTTCTTTTTAGCAACAGTATATCCTTTCCCGTTTTAAAACAACAGTCGTAAATACATTCTGACATATTTACTTTGACTCGTGAGTACCTTTACATATGTTTTTCTATTAAAGTATTATATACGTTTTTATTACACACTTGTGATTTTAATTTCTAGTCCCAACCACAAGATGGCAGTAAAGATTTTAGTCATGGCAATGCATCCGTAGTTGTATTTGCCATGGTATGACAAAATTACTAAAATTACTAAAATAAATTACAAAATATGAATCACATGTTGTACAACTTAAGTATCATACATAGGTATGTAAACATTGCCCCTTACACTTGAATATGTTTGCTTCTTAAGGTACGATGGACAGTTTGATGGATGTCTTCATTCCCTGACAGCAAGTCAAATTTTAATTGCATGTAATTTACTATGATCCGAGTATCTCCTTGCCTTTCCTCTCTTCTTTTCTTCTTGCCCCTCCTATACTCATTTTCCTGCAGTCTTAAGCAGTGGCAGTGCTGACAGGTCACATGTCATTCTGATGAAGATTGAGGTGCTGCTTTGCTCTCCTCTTTACCACCATCCATCGCAGGGCTGCATAGTCCAAGTCTGTGCTCTGCCTTCCTTCTACGGTCATGCGACATTAGACACTAACCACCACCCCTTAGAAACCCTTCACTTACACCCTGATCCTCTCCCCTCAACCTCCCAAGCATCTTAAGTTACCCCAAGCAGCACAGATGCCTGGCACCAAGGAGAGCTCTTCCTAAGTATAACTGCTGAGAGGGCAATGGGCAATGCAAGGGCGGATTCCTCACAGCTAACTTTGGAGTGACTCACTTCATCCTCAGTTGACTATTAATGGCAGACTGATTATTTTCTTTAACCAGCGGCATTATGGAGTAATCCCTATGGATAGATTTAGCCTGGAGAACAGTGCTTGAGCACTTGCATATATGCACAGGGAAATATTGAAAGTCTGGTCTGGCCTTCAACCATTATCTCCACAAATGAAGTTGTGTTTCCAGTTCTGTTCGCTTAATCATCTGCGGTACACAAAAACCCCAAAGAATAACATTATAAATCAAGACTTATTAAACCCTTTGATTAATGTTGGTGTAGTGTAGCCCAATAAAACTAAATTAATGTGAGATTAACTGTGTATGATGGGACCGGGACCCCCCACCCCCCCCTCCATTTCCCTTTCATTGAAATCAAAATGATCCTGTACGTTAACATTGGAATATATCCTGTGTTGAGTTGTGTTCTTGAGTAGCATCACAGAGTTTCTTAGTCAAATAAAGGACACAAGAATGGCATCTTATCTGTATAACACTGTATGTCACATCTTACTACTGTATTGCCAGAGCAGAGAAGAGCCAAAATAAGTAATTTCATCTAACAACCAATAGGAGGAGCAGTCTTATCATGTGGAATAACTGATACCAAATGAACTAATTTACTGAACTGAACTAATAGGCCACATTGTAGTCAACTTCTGAAGCAAAACTTAGCCACAAATGATTCTTAGCTCAAATGAACTCATGTCTAACCAATTACAGTATCAGCAAATGACATCATATCATATTTACACGAAATGCTCAGTTTGGCAATAAGATGTTTCTCAACTTCTGGAACGAGTCCATGGCATTTTTTAAAATGCTAACTTGGTTAAAAACACACATTGTAATCTGTAACTCTCCACACTTCAGGTTTCAATTATCCACAGCTTGCTATGACAGCAAACCAGTATAGATCTTCCATCTGACTTAATGCCCACTTATTTTAACATTCAGGATTTTTGGGGTTTCATTCCTCATAAAGGTTAAAATATGGTCAAACTGCCTGAAGCAAAGTGAAACTTTTAAAAAGTACTTTCACAATCAGGGTAATTGCTTTGGTTAACAGTGCCTAAAATAAAATCGTTAAATGTAAATATCAATATAATTTTGGTTTGTTTTTTTTCTGTTGAAAGATAAACAATGTTACGAAGAAATGATGTGTACATGTATGGTTTTAATGGCTTCAGTGTATCACCCAGGTGGATGTAACCAGTCCTGATGATTATCACAGAGCTTCTGCACCCTTCATTGCTGGCTACCTTTTTCGCTGGCTATCCAACTGCAACGAAAGTAAGGACTATTTGAGTTGTAACTCTTCACAGTACATGAGTTGAGACATTAGCTGTGCAGCCTGTGCCATCTACTGTTGCCCTTTCAGGGGTCAAGGATGTCCAGTGTTGCCACTGTTCATGTTTTGTGTATCATTAGCTCAGCCTAAAACTGCTACAGTAAGAGGGAGACAACTAGGCCAGGCAACATAAGACCAGCCAGTGAGGAGTAGTTAGATATGATTTCATACTTGCCCCTTTCATCCAAAAGCTGCTAAACAATTCCATACTTCAAGCATTATCTGCCAGACTGCTGGCACAATGAGACCAAGCAGTAAACACAGTTTAGGGCTTGAGCAAGAAAAGAATTCTAATGTTCTAACGTTAAATAAAACCTGCTGCCAACTGTCTTTTTTTTTAGAGAGAACAAATGGATATTGACTCCCGTGCTTAAATGGAGTAGGGAAGAAATTGAAAATGAATAAAAAAAAATTAGTATTATTCTCGCTACGCTGGCCTTTTACATAAGTGAGGGCAGGCTACACTGCGAGGATAGCTGGGAAGAGATTACACTGAATGTGTTATGGCCATCTCAGAGTTAGGTAAGCACCACTTAAACCCTGCAATGTTTTTTTTTTTCTGTACTATAGACTGCCATTCCCCAGCAGTTTTCAGTTCACAAATGGCCTGTGGAGAGGTGTTAACAGAGACGGGGGAAGGGAGGGTGGTGGGTGGGGGGTGGCGGCTGCCTCATGTCACCCTGAATCAAAGGAAATTTCACACTCCTGCAAACTGAGGCTCCATGTTTTAACTTTTATCTGTCAGGAGCCGCTGCTGTTGTTTCGGTGGATTTGTTTTCGTTTATATGAGTCCCAGATCGGGGACGATGTTGCAGCTTGAGTGTTTGAGTCAGAGCTGTAAGGCGAAGGAGTAGCCTCATCTGAATGTTTGGCCCCTTTGCCATGGAAACAGCCTTGTTGCAAGCAGCGTTCATGGGGGAGAGAGAGGTGTGTGGGAGAGTTTGTTGACGGGAGTGAGTGTGTGCATATATGTGTGTGTGTTTTTGCAGGGCTAAAAACAAGGAATGGCACAGATTTAATTGTGTCTTTGAAGACTTTGAACTGAGCTTCGCCCTGTACGTCCAGGCTCTTTCGTGAACAGCTCCTATTCTATGCTTGAGTGATGAAAGACGAGAGAAAGAGAGTGACGGAGAGAGAGTAACATGTAATGTTATCTGCACATCCACCACCTGGTTCTGTGGGCATTGTGCCTTTGGAAAATGAATTATTGACATGACAGAAATAATGATCTCTCATTCGAACTATGCACATTTCATTAGGAGAGACACCGTGCCAAGAAATCTAGAAACATTTATTATGGCTGTGCCTAATCTGTTTGAAATGCTGGTGATTTGTGTAATTGTTCCTTGTGTGAATTATAGGATGTTTAGGAATTAGATGGCGTCAGTATCTTTGATCCTTTTAGATGATTGCTGTTGTTCTCATCCTGTTTTCTTCTTTCACAGCTTGAGTTGACAGGGTGTCATTTTCCATTGGCAAGATAAATTGATATGAATATGAATATGAGAGAAATACTTAAGTTATTTTCAAGTATGTTGCCGTTGAATAATACAATTGACTTAATACAATTGATCATTTGTTATCAGACAATGAGTATGAATTAAGTTAACTTTTTTGATGTGTGTGTTTGTGTGTGTGTGTGTGTGTTTGTTTTGAGCAATTGGTGAACTGCATTGTACAGGTATAAGCAAATACTGAGCCCTAATCCAATGCCAAAGTATTGAGTGGATATAAGCAAATGGTGAAGTATTGTGTGAATATCAAGTTACATTTCTCAAGGGAGCAGTCACATGACCCTTGCAGTGTCCTGCCGATTGCAGAATAACGTGGTGGTGGAGGTGGAGATGTGTGTGTGTGTGTGTGTGTGTGTGTGTGTTGGGGGAGGGGGTGCTGGGGGAAATAGGGGCCAGGCTTTCATAACTCTCAATAAGAACCACATGCAGGCTGAGAAAGAACTAGAGGAAGGGGTAAGGAGGAGGGAGGGACGGAGGGAGAGATGGGGGGAGGCTGAGAGGGGAGAAACAGGGAGGAGGAGAGAGGCTGAGGGGAGGAGGAAATGCATGGTGACTAAAGCCTCTCTGGCTGTAAAGAGAGAGCTTTGGGAGACAACCCTGCCATTCCCAGCCCACAGCACACAGAAGGAGAGGAAACCCTGTGTTTTTGTGTAAAGGACAGAAAGAGAGGAGAGAGTGAAAGAGAGAGAGAGAGAAAGAGAGAGAGAGAGAGGAATCACAAAGAAACATCCTTCCTGGAAACTCCACACCTCTCAGTGGCTCTCCTTGCACACGGGCTGGCAGGGACCTTTCAATTCACAGTGGGCTCAAGAGCGTCTTCACAGGGGCGAACGTTTTGTTACCAGCTCTTCTCCCTCCAGCTGAGCAGTTGACCGGCAGACAGACTGAAGCCATGTCCAGCTCAATCCTGAGAAGAAACTCCAGCAAACTGGGACTACAGAATCTCCAGAGGTCAGTGAAAAAAACATCCCATCCGCTACCATATCACCTCAGTAATTTGAGGTTTTGACACACACTCATAATCAGTGATTGGGTTTCAGGTGTGTGGTTATTTGAATGTGTGGTACGTCATGACTTCAGAATGAACCACCAGATTCTGAGTCCTTTGTCTAGACCACTGGCAGCTAGAGCCCACAGGTAACTCCCTAGTGAGTGGCATGTTTGGCATTTAGAGACGAACGACCACATCTGTTGTGACAAACACATGGAGAATTTCCTCAGAACACTCAGTCTCTGCACTATAGGGGAAAAAAAAGCCAATGACCTCTGATGTCAATACATGTAGCTGTACATTGTTCTTCCACTGTGCCTGTCTCCCCCTTTAAAGCTTGTTGTTATAGGATGGAGACTTAGGGAGTGTCTCAGAGACTGCTGAGGCGATGGAGTCATGTGGGTCAAGGGGGCAGCCCCTTTGTGTCGGCCCCATTGTTCCACAACTAATCTGTAGGTGTTTGATTTAGATCTGGGGAGATTACTCTTATTTTTCCTAGCAAGATTATCACAGGAATGTCGGACAGTAACTACTGATGGTCCGTTGTCTTTCACGACTGCCTGACGGGAGAGGCCGCATTGTGTTCGAAGATTCACCTCGCCATCCCCGCCTTCCTCTATCAGCACACATTTGATAACTGGTTTTGTCTGTGGGTTTAGATTAGGTCTCCTTTGTATGTTTATATGTGAGGGAATATGGGTGTCTTTGTGTGGGCTTTGGATCCCTTATCCTCCCCCCAGGATGTGTGTGTGGTTGACTCAGGCTCCTTTCCGTAGGGTGCTGTGATCTGTCTCCAGTGCCCCTATGTGCCGCTTCCATCCTGCAGCAAGGCAAGGGTCAAAGGTCAATGAGGTGCAATGTAAACCATGAGCTTTGAAGTACCTATAGGGTTCAAAAGACCATCACTGCATTTTTGTCGTTTACAATAACAATTTGGACAGGGCAAATGTCGCAATTTATCTTTGATGACATTTTTGTTTTGTTTGGAGAATTTGGATTACCTTATAAACAGTTCACTTAATGCCAAGATAAACAGAACAAAACAAATAGTTGAACACAATAGTATTGGAACTGAGCCAGGGGCTTTTAAATTTAACGGTCTCATTAATTAAACCACAATATATTTATCAGCCTCTGGGAGGAGACGTTTGTCTTTTATTTTGTGAATAAACATTTTCAAATGTCAGACCTCAAAAGCTCTCTCTTGTTGGCATTCCTCTGGTTCAGTTGGTAGGGAAACATAAATGACATCATTCGTAAACACCTCCCTCCAAAACCAGCTTTCCCAGCATGTGATGCTGTTGATCTGTTGATGTTCCCATTCAGCTGAGCGTGTGTGTTTGTGTGTGGTCTTCTTCATGTTGCCAGGCCCATATATTTCTGTATTTCTGTAGACAAGGCCCATTGCTGAAAGGCTTCATCTTGTTGCTGTTCACCATAAGCTCTTTGTGCTTCAGTCTTCAGAAACAGCTGAAAGTCCTCTCTGGCCAGCAGACCCTGTGATCCAAAGCCACACACAACCACTGAGCAGCTTAGTCTCTAATGCTGGAATAAAATGTTCGAACTCCAAGCCCTGTATGTGCTGATGGATACAAAGTTGTCCAGTCTTGTCTCATACTGCTGTCTCCCCCACTATCCAGGAGTGCCAGTGAGAGGTGTCAACTCTGGAGAGGCTTTGTGCTTTATGATCTATTAGTCACTTTGTGTGCTAATCATTACAAGGAGGCCCTGGTTCAAATCAACACTTCGTAAAGGCAGCCCCATGTGCCCTCCTGTTGAGCTTTAAAAATGAAACTGGGGGGGGTGATGTAAAAGAAGAGGTATGCAAGGGAAAGGGGTGATTTTGGTTCACTGCAGCGAGAAGGTAGCGTGTCTAATGCTAGTCTGTTCTGCCTCAGTATTTTGCCCCTGGTTGAGGCCAGACACACAGAGTCACTTACCCCTGGTGTCCTGTGCAGAAGCTCCATCTTAACTCCACCTAGAGCAGCGTGATAAGATGAGAAAAGAATGCAGTAAAACAGTACACAAACTCTGATAAACTCTGAGAAGCCCTTTTATCTGGCCTTTATCTTCATGCATCAGGGCCTGGGGGAAGGTCAAAGGGCAGAGGTGGAGAAAGCAAGGGGCTGTTAGCGCTCCTATGTGACGTCGTCCTAATGAGAAGCTAATGTGGTGAACCTCTCTTTGTTTCACTGCTCCGCGGGGTATTGTGTTTGCCAGCATCTCACTGGCAGACGGCCTCCTAAAAACATCGGCACTGAACTCGATCAGAGTCATTATGAAGGTCACTAAGGACTTGTGTGTTAAATTGGAGCAGAAAAGGTCCCATTATTCCTTGCAGTCAATGGTTTTCCCCCGCAGACTCTGGCCACATGAGCTGTGGTTCCTTTGCGAGCCTGCTGGTGTGTCGCTTTATGACATCATGAAAATGATATTTAGTGCGTCTCAATGGTTTCCTTCATTGCTGAAACCTCCCTAATGGCGATGACCTCATCTGGTTGAGTCCCCCTTTTCCTCCTCCTCCTCCTCCTCTTCTTCTTCCTCCTTTTCCTCCCTCCCCCTCCCTCCCACACACTCCCCACCCATCCATATCTGTGTCCGACCTCAGCTGCTGCCTCCTCCTTGCAGGAGTGGAAAATATGAGGGCGATCCTATCAAGCCAAGGCCTCACCACAGAGCGACATACTGCACGTTCGTAACACCAGCCCTGCCAGGGCTCTGTGGAAAGGGGTGGGGTGCTGCTGGTAGTAGTGGTGGATGGATCACTGGCGTGCGAAGCCAGCATCTGACAAAATAAGCCGCTCTGTTATTTCCTCCTCAGGAGAGTCTTTGACAGTGTTGTCAGGGTGCCGATGCACTTGAGAAAGGCATTTTCGGAGAGAGAAGTTTAACATTGTTTTGACCTAAATGCTTGACTGTTAGGGGGACTAAGAGTGTCTAAGTGAAAAAGGGCAACACAAATGGGTCCAATTTTCTACCCCTTAAGATCTAAATTTGATTCATTCTGCCTAAGTACCTCTCATCACTGGAATGATCAGATCTCTGTGGTGAACGGGAACGACCACGATTTAGCCCATGGTTGAAAGTAAACACACTGAGATTTCAACTGTCTGTTCATTTGGTTTAATGAGGACAATTACATGCCTGATTGTTTCTGCTATAATCGCCTGGATTTAGTGTCAGAACACAAAGCCTCTGAGAAACACAGAGCAAAACTGTATCCAGTCCTGCCACTGAATGCCACATATTGCAGCGCGAGAGATTATAGGCTCATATTTAACTCCAGGTTCGGTGACATGCTGATCAGTTTGCACACAACCCTGAAGTGAACGCATAACGAGATTAACAGGCCTCTAATAAGCACCTGATTGTTGGTCAGAGGCTGTGTGGCAGACTGGCCGTTGTGCTCCTGCAGGACGGGAGGTTCGGAGCGGAGCGGTGACCTATTTTCCTGTCCAGCAGTTCCTGGACATCAGTCAGACTCAATCTCCCCCAGATTTTCCAGGCGATACTCAATAGCAATTAAATGCCCCACCTCGGCTGCAGTGATGTGATAGTGTAGTTGTATGTTCTTCCTTTTTAAATGGAAAGACTGACTGTTTCTGGTTTGAACCACTGTGGTTAGTGTTCACCACCAAGATCTATAAGACAAACAAGCACCTGGTGACCTTAATAACACACACAAAAGATGGTGAGTTTTCTTGAGGAGTTGTTTCAATAAGCTGAACTTCAGCAGCTCCCAAAGTAAAGTTATGGACAATTGCTTGGACATTCATGAGGCTCCAGAGAAAGGTTCTCTGTTCTTTGCCAAACAATTGCATGGGAAAAGATAGAGTTTAGTTGGGACTGACTGTCATTTACACAGATGTTTAAACAGAAACATGGGATGTTTATTCATGTGGTGTGTATTGAGTCCATCAAAAGTGCATTCAGTAACATCCTCCAGTAATGCTATGCATGACCCAAGTAAAACATGTATCATGTGGTCATCAGTCAAGTCATTTAACCAAAACATAGGTACTTTCCATGATATGTGGGTCATCTGTGTGTCGCTTCGCAGGAAGTCCCAGGGAAGTTTCCTGTAAATGTGATATCTTTGTCAGGGAGCAAGGCAGGACACAGCCTCTTTCCTGGCTAAAGGGACCTCTCTTCCTCCCTTACAACCTTACCGCCTTCCCTACCTACGCCGGCCTACTAAAGTGCGAACCACCGCCTCCCTCGCCTATGTCTCCATTTTTTATGCACACTGGCGCAGCTAAGGCAATGAGCTAATTCAGTGGCAAGAGCACAGGAAAAAGAGATGAGCAGTGAGCAGCATGCAAAGCACGACTAGTGACCGTGGACTCTGGGGGTTGCTGAAGTTCTCTGTACACAGGGGCAAAAAAAACAATCAGGATGACAGTGATGGGAATATTGTGAAGGATGTGTTTATGGTCGTCAGCGTCACCCCAATAAAAACATGGCAGAAACACTGAAGCGAGCCGGCAGCACGGAAAAGAAACGCGATCTACAAACACCACGAGCAGATGCCAGATAAATAGCAGCTGTAATCTGACACATGAAGTCCGCTGAGAGCTGTAAGCCTACCGAGGACTCACACTTTAAACCCTCTTCAGAAATCTCCTTCTATAACCTAATTTTTTTTTGTTTTTTAGCCTTCTGAGCAGATTGCTCCATTTGACCAGATCAGGGGTTTCATTATCACTAATCATTGCTCAAACAAATGATTTAATCAGGCCCACTGGACTGGCTCCCACTGGTTTAGTTATAAATGACTGCAGTAGAGGATTGGGACACTGATTGTGGAAACAGAACAAATGCCCAAGAAGTACAGTTTGGGCAAAGACAAGGTGTCATCTTTCACACTCTCAGAGAGCGTGATACTAGTCCATTAAAGCTCCTTGCTTTGGCTGCTCTTCTGCTGCTGAAAGATAGATTGTTGATTTACAGCTCCTGTGTCAGCAGAACATTAAGTTGTTGGACTCCTGTACCCCCAGACACATGAATGATACTTTAGCGTGGCCCGGACGCAAGTATGCTCACCAGTCCCTATATATAGAGTGCCTTGAATGTTACTGGAGGCTCTTGATGTGCAGGTCTTCAGACAGACATGTAGATGCACTTTGACATCACCAGTATTTCTTGTCCCGCCACATGCATGACACATTGGGGTTCTCTCTTCTCGCATGCAATAACACTGGAGGCCAGTCTGCACTACTGAAGGCTTGGGCTACAGTATGATTTATATGTACACAACAGCATCTCACAGCATTTAACAGTAACTGAATACTTTACTCTCTGTATGAGGCAAAGTGTGTAAGAGATATACAGTACATGTGGCAGCACATGACATTATATAACATCTCTTTTTTCTGCATGTAATGTTTTGTGTTCCTTCATACTGTACTTGCAGGGTGACGGCCCAGAGGAGTGTTGAGGATGCGGAGGAGATCGAGCGGGAGAGGAGACGAAGGGCCAGGCAGAGATTTGGGAGCCAGAGTAGCTCAGCTGGGTCTGGGGAAACCCAGTACAGCAGTGGATATATGCTGGAAGATGATGTGTAAGTGTCTAAACCAAGGCTCATGTGAGCATCTCTGGTGTTGAAACCATGACCTGTAGCTAAATATGTCATACAGGATAATTCAGCAATCTTACATCTTTTTCTTTCCACAAATCTGTATTTCAAGACAAACTACCCACAAGCCTTTATTCCAGATTAGATGACAAAGTCTTAACTGTTTACCCCATGATTACTTATCTCATATAAATGCAGCATTTCATTGGCTGCCCTCTGTCGCCCATCAGTGTTGCTACAGCCACAGTGAACAGTTAACAGCAAAATGGGCCTATAAGCAGCCCTGTTTCCAAGAAGTCGCAGGGTAAGCACAGGTGTTTTTAATGACATCTAGTAATGATGTTTTTTTGATACACTACCTGTGCTTACACTGAAAATTCATGGAAAAATGGCTGCTGTGCACCAATTATTTTATGATGATCCATACAAGGATACAGCTTATTCAGTGGCTACTGGAGTAGTAAAGTAACTGACGCATTCCCACTGATAGCAAAGTCAAAAAGTAAACACACCAGGTGAAAACTCTGTAGTGAGAATTCTGTAATAGAATGAATTAACTTAACACTCTAAATTCAGTCTTCATTAGTCTTTTTTTACATTTGTTAATGAGTTTGTTAGTTCGTTTTTCAATGGCAAATGATGAGAGTCTAAGGAAAACACAGCACTGTTGTTTAGTCAACCCACTCGGTTGATAAGTGTTTAGTCAACTTGTGTCAGTGAGGAGTGCTGACCTCACCCATAAGGGGGACAGAGAGCATGGAATCTAAATGCAGCACAGTTAGCTCCTTCAGTGGAATATTCCTAATGAAGCGTGCAACATGCTTTCATCGACATTTCCACAACAATACACATGGACCCCTGGAGAGGTGTATGGAAATAAAGCCTTCAGCTGCATCTGCAACGCAGTGATAATAAAATGATTTAATGTAATGTACATTTAGTTTCGTTGTGGCATTACACAAATGACTATTAGAAGGAGAAACATTTGCGGTTCACCCCCCGACCCCAAATGATTTTTTGCTAAGTGTTCTGCTGTGAGCCCAAAATAAAACGTTCTGTTGTTGAGGTAATAACTAGCTAATAACCTGCTGGCAGGCGAGTGGCAAGGAGGCAAGATGTTTGGCCTAAATCTGTGTCTCGACTGCAGCTGCAGTGTGTACTCTTCCTCTGTTTCACTTCCAAAAGTATTTGGGGTTTTATATGGGGAGAGGGAGGGAGGGAGGGAGGGGGATCCCTTTCATGTGGGAGGACCGATACAGCTAACAATGAGGAGCACAAAGAGTTTTGGGTTTGGGTCTCCGAGGAATAGTCTCTGCATACATGTACTGCTGGTTGAATGAGTGGCAGCCCCCTTTTTGGTTAAAACGGGCATCAAACAGGAAACACATTTTCCCCACTTGGTTTGTGTGTATTTCCATGTTCGCTTAGCTTGTTTCCATGGTACCCTGAGCCCTCTGGGTCTGGCGCACACCTGTTGTCAGCCTCAGCCTGTGACTGTGTGGCACGGCCATCCAGTTAAATAAACAGCGCCCCGGCGGTGCTCCGTGCTGTGCCTGGCCGACACAGGTGTCGCTTTGTTGGGCACAGTGGGACAGATGTCTGAGCGCAGTATGGCTGCTGGCTGACCTTCATACTTACTGGGCTTTGTTTTGAGCTCTCTGTTGCTGTCTGCTGCTCATACGTCAGGCCTTTGTGCTTGCTTCAAGTTGCTTTGGTGATACACGGTAGTTTCTGGGCTATTTTGAACAAACTGTGTACTTTTTGGTGAATGTAAAACCTAGGTTTAGAATTTAGTATCACCTATTTCTGATCATGTGAAACATGTGAACCACACTAGCATGAATGTGAAACAGGCCATGGATTATCAGTAAAGTAATCCTAAAACAGTGGTGGAAAGGCACGCTTTATATGCTGTAAGGAAACTGGGTAATGCTCACATACGTGCAGAGTTGAGAAGGAGAGGAATGTTACAGCATAGACATTAAATGCAGCTAAGTAAGTGTAATACGAGGGAATTAGTTGGTTTAAAGCAGACCCTCAGTAACACATTGTACAGTAATAATGTGTTAAATTCCAACCATCTGCTCGGATTTGCCTCTGCAGCTCAGAGAGTGATTTCAAACCCACATACCAGTCAGCTATGGATGAGGACGAGGGTTTCAGTGACTGGACCCAGAGGCTTGAGAAGCGTCGTCAGAAACGCATGGAGGAGCAGGCCAGCTCCACAGAGGAGGACAGAACGGCACCGGCACCGCCCAAACCGAACGGCACCACCAGACACACCAGCACCAGCACCAGCGTCTCCATCCTGAAGTCGTCCTCACACAGCCCAGTGCAGAATGGCAGGGGGACGCATGCGGAAGAGTGCAGGGGCTGGAGACAACGCAAAGGGCAAGAATCGATGGGTCACAGAGACTGGGACAAGCAGAAGTGGGAAGGAGAGGGAGAGGAGGACTTCAGAAGAACAGGAGCAGAGGCCAAGGTAAAGCACTGAGCAGTACAACAAACAAAACAAAAAAAGACTAAATGAGACAGAATTTATTTATTGATTCTCTAATCGTCACAAATCTCTTTCTTCAGGCAGAAAAAAAGCCTCTGATCATTTCTTACACGTCCAAGCTGGTCCTGCAGCATGATGTGAAGCATGTGAATAGTAATGGAATAACGAATGGCGGAGATGTGACGTCACACATGACCACATCCAAGATCACACCAAGGTAAAATCCTATTATTGGCTGAAGAGAGATTCATACAGTGATTTTAATCACCATTTCTGCATCAACAGAAAAGTCTTAGTGTTCACATGCACCACTTGGATCCTTGGTGGAACATTGTCTCATCTCACTTTATACTGTGTATTGGGCTGAAATGACAATAAAAAACACTTGACTTGATTTGACTTGACTTGATGGTACAGACCAATTTTTCAAAGTTCACCAACAATTGCGCACTTTACTCATATTGAGAAATCACACAAATAGGTGTAACTTTTGTGACTTCCCCAAACTGTACATCCTTCCTGAGTTCAACATAGTATTAGCTGAACAAGAACACATTCTTAGATACAGTCATGGCAGACAGAAGGCGATCGTCATCCTCCTCCAGCTACCATAGAGTCAGGTAAACCAAATCCTCCAGCTACCATAGAGTCAGGTAAACCAAATCCTCTTGCCACAATCATCCAATGAACATCTGGTCCATACAGTTGCTTTCTGATTAAGGACTTATGGACTTCTTTACCACTATGAAGGTCTTTGCTGTAGGTCAAGGTCTTTGCTTGATGTGTTGAGTAAAGGCAACCTGCAGAACAAACTCATTCAAATAGCTGTATAACCTATGTTGATAGACTCACCTTTAATCTTTCTCACTGTATCTGCTGGTTCCTCAGGGCGGAGAGCCTTGCGGAGGAGGAAGAGGCCTTCGAGGCCGCCCAGGAGCGGGCAGAAAAGCTGCAGAGCATCCGGCTGAGCCATCAACAGAAGGAGCAACAGGAGATGGAAGAGTTGAAGCAGAAGGGCGTGGAGGCCCAGGAGGAGCTTGAGGAGCTCAACAGAAGGAGAGAGGAGCGTCGGCGAGCCCGCGAGGATGAGGAGAAGCGGCGGGATGAAGAAGAACAGCTGCGCCAAACTAGAGAGGAGGTAAATTAATGCAGCCAGGACTTGTGCAATAGCATGGCCTTAATCTCACAGAATAAGTCACATCTTACATGTTTTAGGTTGACTATTTGGTTTGTTAAACCTCTAAAATAGTTAGGCTAAAAACACCTTCATAATCCACTATGACACTCTGTAAGTGTGTCAATTTCTCTGTGGCTGGCTTTAACGCACCACAGTTATTCTTCAAGCTATGAATTTATCTACTCACACGAATTATAAACATTGGGTTGTGTGCTGGGTTTGATTACCAGGCAGAGAGGCAGAGAATGCGTGAGGAGATCGAGCAGAGGAGGATGGAGGCCACAGAGAGGAGAATGAAACATCTGAGCACCTCTAGCGCTGAGGAGGAGCCCTTTAGTCCTTTGAGCCCTAAGAGCTCTTCTTTTAAGGTACAGTAGAGAAGACACAGAGTTCATGTAGCCTAATGATTACACATCACATGGGTTGATATGGTACAAGTGCTTTATAAAAGCACATTCATTGCTGGTTGCAATCTCATCACTACTGGTGGCATTTGTTTTCTGTTTTCCATGCCTCACATTCAGAAGCTTCTCATTCAGTTCTATCCAGTAAGTTGGATGTAATGATGTCAGTGTGGTGGGGGTCAGTTGTTTAATCTGTCACATGCTGCATCATTTGAAAAAATTGAATTTTGGTATAAGGATTTGTAAAGTTAGAATTTGTACAGTAAATCCCTGGCATTACATAGCATGCCCATCTACATGTTTGTGTCCCTGTGGTAAAAGCAAGTTGTTTTCTGCTTTTTCCCCCTGATGTGTTGCTGCTTCTCCTTTTTTATTGCATGTTGACATATCCTCTGTTTCCTTTTCAACATTAGGACATAACCGATTTGTTTTACCAGTTTTCTGTCCTATTGCCCATAGATGACCTGTTTCCTAGAATTTACACTTTGCGGGCATACTTAAAGATCTGCATAAGTGTAGACCTATATCACAGGATCTGAAAAGCTCACAAGTATTGTGCATTTTATAACTGAAGTTTATGTTAAGACTTGGAGATTTGACCCTGGAACTTTATATTTGCTGAATGGGCTAATATTCAATATTCACTCCTGTCCTGAAGCCAGAGGGTCCGTCTGAATGCAGCTTTTTGTGTGTTATCACTCTTTATATGACTTTTATGGCCCATGGACTAATCCACAATAAATATGTATGGAAATGAGAAAAGGAGACTTTCATGCTTCACCCATAAAATGCACAATTGTTTTGCTTATCAGTAACCATGCCAGTCTTTCAAATCTCTGTCAAAGGTCGTCCCAAACAGAAATGCCATTTGCCTTCAGCCCTTCTGGGCTAATTAAACCTGGCAAAACGTTTTCTGTTTGATTTCATGGCAAACGTTTTCTGTTTTCTGATTTCATTTTTTTCCTCCACGTTTTCTCCGACATGTCTATATTGTGCTGTGTAGTGTGTGTACAGTATGTGCAAAGTACTGTATGCTCCTCTTCCTGCATCAAGTTGTGTCTGCCCTTTTTGTGCTTGTATTGTTCCTGCTGCCAATGTGCTTCTGCCTGTGTTATTACAGAATGAGAGTGAAGAAAGGGTGACCGCAGAAAGCACATGCTCGGTGAGTTGGATGGCCACTAACCAGTGTCCTCAGGCCTCTTGGTCAGGAGGTGCAGTTGCGAAAGAATTTAAAATTTGGCGTGATGGGGCTCTGCTAGCTCTGTTTGTCGGCTGCTTTGGATGTGTGGTGCTTTTGTGTTTTTTTTCAGTCTCTGTAGCTTAACTGTTTTTCACAGTAATAATAAAATATACTTTAGAAAAAAAGACATTAAGCACTTTAAAGGAAGTTTAGCGCTTCAAAAAAATCATGGGATAAGAGCTGTGTTAACCAGATGCTGACAGCTTTCTTCACTGACTACACAGAACTATGTGTGTAGCTGTACAACATTATGACTCTTTCCTTCAGGTAATGTGCACATGACAATTGGTGGTCTGATACTGAATTCTCTCTCTCCTCAGATTACAGAGAGAACGGAGTCTTTGAAATGCTCGATTAAGAAAAGGTGAGTTTACCTACAGTAACATCACCCAGTTGTCCTCTCGAGCTGCAAGTATGGCTAAGTGACCACAGTGACTTTCATGACACTAGAAACTGGGAATGTGATTAAGACTTTATTTTTCTTCTGGTGCACTCGCTCAGTCTTTGACTGTAACCACATTCAGCCAAATGGATGGTGTGAGACAGTAAACTTGACAGGAGCCCGGCAATTGGGTGCGACTTTTTCCTTTTATTGCATTACTTTTGTTCGCCATGATTTATTGCACATCTAATCCAATGCAGATGTTGCCCTGGTGTTTGTCTACGGTGGCTGGTGAGATATGCTCGCTATCAGCACTAAACAGCTTGCTGCCACACTGAGATATGAGGAGAGAAGGATACTACAGTACCTGGGACATATCACGCATGTCAATCTGTTACAGAATAACAATCTGTCCTTCAAGGCACTAGACGAAGGAAATGAGAATATTTGTCAATCATGTCAAATGTTTGACATCTATATGCGCCGACTTAGTCAGCCTAGGGGTGTTCCACTGAGACATCAGTGTGCAGAGCATTCATTGTTTCCTGAGATGCTTGCGGCAACGGGTGAGAGGAATCGTCTCACGCAGAGAGCCCACTTCGAGGATGTAAACATGACAGAACACATCCTGCCTTAGGCTCCGTCACCGTTGCCTCCGCCAGTGTAGTGAGCATGACATCATTGCATCCTATCCAAACACCTTCCCTCACTGTTTATTCATCTCTGTCTGTTCTAAGGACAGTCTTGGTTCAAACCCCCAAAAGCTTTTTTTAATCATCATAGTGTGACTTCATCCAAGTTGACTGGAGAGGATTCAAAGAGTGAAAGAAAAAATTGCCGGGAAAGAGAAGAAATACAAACCCATAATTTTACCCCCTCTTTCTTGCGCTCTGTAGTGTACTATGTTTTGCCTGGCACAGATATCAGAAGTGTAATATGGATGTACTCCTCTGTCTCCAAGCATGTGCTTAATTAGTTAGAAAGTAGATTTTTTTTTTATTTAATGAACTGTGAGATAAAAAATAGTTTATAGACAATAGACAATAGTTTAGCAAGCTGCATAATTCTTGTTAATCATAAATTCTCTTTTTTCTCTTTAAAACAGTAACAGCCTAAAGAAAGCTCAAGACCCTGTACCAATGACCAAGATTGACAACCGACTGGAACAGTATAATCAAGCTATTGAGGTAAACATTTCACTATGTGCTTGAGGTTCATGCAGGTCAGGCACTGACATGAGTCTAACATCCAGGAAAAAAAAACCTGCATTTGTCAACACGTAATTTTCACCTTGCACAGAACCTGTTTCCCAGACGCTGATGTAAAGCATTCATGCCCTGACATGCTCTGCTAGCTCCCTCAAAGCCATGCTCTCATACATAGACTGAAGACTGACCTAGTCTTTGTGTCAGTCTAACAAATCATCACACTGTAGGTTTCCATGTGTCGTTGAGAATGAACTGGAAGGCCCTCGGAGCCTTTGAGGTGCCGGCGCGTCTTGGAGATCACGTCATACCCGTGCTGGCAGATGTAACTGCAGGGTAGGAGTGGTACATGCCCCGGTTGCCCCCCAGCCCCTTTCAGTTATGGGAAAGCAGATGTGCAAGCAGATTGAGTCACCAGCCTCTCTAGCTCTGCTCCGTGAAGCAATGTGACCACTGACTCAGAACCAGTAGTCCTCACAAATTCCTCATCTTGTCTCGACATCATTACTTGGATCTGAGCGGGTCTGACACACAGAACACGGTTCAGTGTAAACACTTACTCTATGTATTTCACCTTGTGAAAGGAAAGCAAAGCCAGATACACCTGCAAGGGTGACTGACGAATGCACATGCTGGTCCTCTACTTGAAAGTAATAGGGCATTGTCACACATGTGAATTTATTTAGCTTATGTCTAGCCACAGCACTTTTTGGAATCCACATCCTGATGCCTCTGACTGAACATTTTCCAGGACCAATTGTGGAAAATAGTAAAAGAAATCACTTAGACATGCCTGTGTAGCATATGGCACAATATAAGTAATTCTATCTACACTGCCCTTGGCTGTCTTTTGGAAAATGCCTGGAAATGTGTGTACCACTCTCAAGAGTCAGCAAAAAAAAAGGCACAAGTACATGTTTCCTCTCAAACAAAGCCTGTCAGGCCCCAAAATTTATGACACCCCCCATTTGTGCTTACAGATTTCCTCAAAGGAAGCCAAAGCAGCCAAGCAAGCTCTGATGGAGATCCCCAATCCCCCGGAGCCTGTGGCCTTAAAGAAGAGTCTGTTTGAGGGAGGAGATGTCTGGAACCAGAATGCCTCAAAAGCAACTCCATCCAAAGTATAGTAACTTACAAATCTAGGAATATACACATGCCTTTTCATGTCTGTTCTGACCCTTTAAAGTGAGAAACTGAATTCTGGACTGAATGTAGAATCAAATTGTTCACAGCATATACATCAAAATCAAATCGAATGCAAAAAAAAAAACAAATAGTATTTTCAATGTGCTCTAGGATGCAGAGGAGTTGAGAGTGGGTGTGGCTGACCTTATCACCAAATGGGGAAAGGGCAGCTCAGACGGCAGTGGAAAGACCTCGCCCTCCAAGCCAGCGGTGAGTGATCTGTGAAAGTGGCCTTAACAGCTAAAGAAGTGTGACTGCAGTGAACAGATTTTGATGTTTGCTGTTCAAAAACCAAAAGTAAGTGTATGTGAAGATGAAAATAATCCTGGCCCTAATGTAACCACACAATCTGAAACATCACTCTTAATGTCAATATTTAAACTATTTTGTTTTTTAAACATAGCTGCAACAGATAAAAATATTAAGACAAGGTATCTACAGTATAAATACATAAAAAACTTAATTTGCTCTCAGCAAACTAATCATTGTATTGTATGCAAAATGTTCCCTTAGATAACATATAGGCCTAAATGGATATGTATCAACAAAAGCTATTGAACAACAATGGATATATAGTATGAGATTACACATTATTGGGATTATGTGGGATTACACCAATTTTTCAGTTTTTGGGCCATTCTCCTGCGTTCTTCAGACTTAGTATCTTTCCTGCATCTATCTATCTCTCCCCCTTTCTCTTCCTCTCCTCAGTCTTCTCGTTTCAACCCCCCTGTCTGGTGTTCTACTTACCCTTTCCTTCTCCAAGGTAACTGAAAAGTTCTTTTTCCACTACATTTATTTCTCCATCTTAAACTCTCTCCATCTGCCTTCACTTTTGCCTCAGCTTTTATTGATCTGACCAAGCCCAAACGCAGAGTCCAAGTTAGACAGTGCCGCTATTAAAACAGAATGTGCACTCCAGCTCTTGTTGAACCTTTACAACTGAGGGAGTCTCTGAACAGATAACAGATTCTCTCAACCAGCTTACTCTCTGGTTGTTGTCTGTGAAATTCTGCCCCCTAGTGCTCCAAATGTGCTACTAATATAATTTTGATCTGGCAAGTTGACATGTCATCAGTCAATCACTTAACTTGCTGGTCTGTTCAAATCTGTAGAAGGTGTTGTATTTACATTTAGTAGGCAGGTGTTGGATTGCATTACAGTAATGTTCCTTCCACTGCAACAGGAAGTGAAGCCTGGTGATGTATTAAACAAGAAGAACCTCTGGGAAAATCTAGGAGACTCAAATGGAAACTCAGGACCAGGAGCAAAAGTATTTTGTTTTTATTATTATTATTATTATTATTATTATTATTAATAAGTTTATGAAATTTTATAGATTTCTATTATCTTGAGATACCAAGATTAAGACTTTAGACATGCCCTATGAGGCAAAGGACATGAAAAGTAATGAACTACATTTGTGATTAACTTCATCTATCCCAATGTAGATATATACCATCTCCAGCACAAATGTAACTTTTTACTTATCATCATTACAGGGCACCCCTTGTGGAAAGAAATATAAATTTGTGAAGACCCGTCATGGAAAATATGAAAAAATTGCAATTGATGATGATTACACAGGTATTTATTATATCTCTATACATTATACATTCAATTTCTTTGTCATTTCTTTCTTACAGTAAAAATATATCAATTGAGTAAAAAAAAAGGAAGGTGTCAACAAAAACCTGTTGCTCTAAGGGTAAAATGACCCACCTCTCTGTGTGAAACTAATTTGAATAAATCAGACCTGTCATGTCATGCTGACTTCGATCTTCACACCATGGGATATTTATGATCACCTCTAACAGGAGAGATCTGTCTGTCATTTAAAAGGCATGCCGAGGTCTTGTCTGGCTCCTCGGTCATGTGGATGGGTAGAGCATCTGAGGGGGTTTGTTAATCCCTTGTGAGGGTGATCAGGTGCGGAGATCAGAGTATTTAGACACGCTGGGCAAGACCTCTTCACTGTAGGGATGCCGGACCTGAGATTACATGTGCCTTATTGTGCGCTCTGTTCTGTATTTGTCATTTTCAGGTCACCCCTGCCTGTCATAGACCCACTTAAATTACGGTTAATTTTATGTACAGTTTTAAATCATGTGGAAATGTTTGAGGATCGATTGGAGACAGACTATAATTTTCAAATTCCAGTGAATACCCTAGCCAGAGTACAAAACAGAACATATCATAAATGTGTTATATTCAATATCAAATCGGACACAAATCCATATGCCACATACCATACACCTTTGATGGTGGCATAATTAATAAATGATTCATTAATACTTGTAGAGACTACTGTACAAGCCATACAGATGCAGTCAGGGTCTCTTTATTGTAGCATTGTAGGACATTTTGAAATCCAAAATATTGGCTTTTCAAGCAAAGGAGAGTGAAATTGCTTTAATCAATCCAACAAAAGCAAATACAATCATTGAAATAAAAAACATTAAACATGCAAGTAAAAACTTCGACCATTGCTTTTAATGACACTATTGTGAACCCGTGTCTTCAAAAGTGTTGAAAAAGACTCCCACTAATGAAGGCAACTATGATAAAGGCACTTCCCTAAATACACAAAACCATTCAGTACCCTCAGAGCATCCCAGGATTTTCTCCCATCATCTAACAACAACATGCCATCTATGCACAGAGGCCTCCGAGGGCCCTGATCCATTGTACCTGCTTATGTCAAACTACATTGGCTGGTTATCCAATACACTCTGTCACATTCTATGGCCTGACATCAAAAACATCCCTACCAAATCCTTGCTCAAGGCATATTTTCCTAGATGCCACAATCAACCACTGTCCAATTTGCAATATTGAATATATGATATATATTAATTGTCTATATATATATATATATATATCAATATATATATATATATATATATATATATATATATATATATATATATACCGTGATTTTACTGTGCTCCTCCTGAAACAATATCATGAAAACTCCAACAACTTTGACTGTAATACTTAATATACATACCTTAAATATATATAGTACCCTCAGTCTGGTCTCCAGCACCCCTCTCACTGTGCTGCCTTACACAGCCTTACACAGCTGTGCTTGTCCGTCTCAAACTGTCCCTCCACACTGTCAATGCAGGAATGTACAAGCTCTATTTTCACACAGAACCTCCAGCAGCTCTGGGCCCAGTACGATTCATACTCTCATACACCCAGTTTTTTTAACTGAACATTCTCAAGCATGTATTATTTGTACAGTGGCATGGGTGCTAAAATTATGTAATTTGTTAAAATAGCTTGCCAACAAATCCTTTATGAACTGATAGCTCATCTTTTTAGTAAACTGATCTGAGTTGGATACATTTAGAAGGGTTAAAAATAAACACCTGAGAAAGCCACTGCTTTTAGACATCAGTTGTTTTGCCCTTTGATGAACCAAATCCTCTGGCTGTTCTGTTAAAGTCCTTGGGTTCCTCATCTTGGTTTTTACGTTGTATTAGACCCCTCTCAAACATTGTAGCAATTTTGTTCAGTGGTTTTTCAGCAGCTTCTTTTAACTTCCTAGCATCAAAACGTGGGCTGTAAAGAAGGACTGGCAAACGATACACAAAGGAAGGGATGTCAACCTGGTTTTCTTTGGAGTTTTTTTTCTTCTTTTCCTCACTTTTAATGCTGTTAATTTGCTTCATGATGTTCTCTTTGGTGGAGAACATTTGAAAGAGAACTGCATCCCACATCTTTACAGCCCTGGGAGGTGCCTTCTCCTTAACTATCTCATATCCTGTGGCTTCATCATTGGCCTCAGCACCTTTGCCCTCACCCCCCTTCTTTCTGTCATCCTCTTCCTTCTTGGTCTCTGGATCCTGTTCAGGAAACTTGGGCTCCTCAGGTTCAACCACCATGTGCTTCTTAAGTCTACTCCAGCCACTCAGCTTGGCTTTTAATCCTTTGGGTTTCAGGCATGCTTTGGCTTTAGTGGCAACGCTTGATAAATTCTCCTGCTTATTCTCTGTTGCTGGAGGTGTAGTTAAAGAAGCAGACTCTTTATTGATTGTCATTGCAACCGTGTCCTGATCCTTGGTGCAATCACCATGATCAGCAGGTTCCATTGTTTGAGCCGCTTCAAGCAGTTTCTGAGATATGGGAGGTTTGTCTGGGGATGAAACTTCTATTTGTGTTGTTTTGGAGGTAGTTTGAGTTTGTGATTGTTGAGGTTGGGGTGGAGGTTGAATATTTATTGTGACTGTAGTTTGTGGTTCAGCTGTAGATCCTGGAGATATTAAGATAGTAGATGAATCTTGCGTCTGTGTTTCTACTGGAGGTTGTGTTTGATTTTCTGGGAGTGTTTTGATGTTAGATGTTTGCATTATTGTGACTGGAGGTGGTATCTTCCTTGAATAAGAAGCCTTAGTCTGTATTGTTGTGATAGAGGCCTGTGATCGTGATGTTGAAAGAGATACTTGTTCTTGTAATTTGGTAGAAGTTTGCATTGTTGAGGTTGAGTGTTTAGAACCAGATTTCACTTTGTTGAGTACTCCTGAGTCTGTGGTAGAGTTTGAGTCAGACGAAGTTAAATTCTCTGTGTCAGATTTGATCTTGTGAGGTGGCATAAGGTCTGTACTTATTTGTGCGAAGGGCTTGCTGTCGTTTGTAGGCTTCAAAGAAAACTTGGTTGAATCGAAGTTTTTTTCAACAATGTCTGTCACTGTAATATCTGACATTGTAGTGAGCATAGGATTTTCATCTTTTCCCTGTTTTGGCAGAGGTTTGCTTCCTAAAGACTGGAGCACATCAGTGTTTTCTGCTGAATTTGTCGAAGAAACATTTGCATGTAAAGAATGCCTTGTGTTCATTATTTCGTCAGTGTCAGGAGTCATTATAGCGGCTCTGATATCCATAGTTAATTTGGCACATTGCTTATTGTCTTCAAAAAGCATCCCTGCAGATGACCTAATCTCACTGTCTGATTTGAAGGACTGTCTGATATCCATGGTTGATTTAGCATAAAGCTTATTTTCTTGAGACAATGTTGTGTAAGATCTTTTGTCCATAGTTGGAGTTGTAGACCTGTTTGGAGTGATCAACATTCTCCTGTCCAAGGTTGGTGTTAAAGAGGTTCTTCTGTCCAAAGTTGGAGTTGAAGGTGTTTTCCTGTCTGTCAAAGGGGTTGATACAGGTCTTCTGTCTATTGTTGGAGTGGTTAAGATTCTCCTTTCAAAGGTTGGAGTTGAAGGGGTTCTCCTCTCCATGGTTGGATTTGAAGAGGTTCTCCTCTCCATAGTTGGAGTTGAAGAGGTTCTCCATTCTATCACTGGAGTTGAGGTGTTTCTTCTGTCTATTGTTGGAGTTGATAAGATTCTCCTGTCCATGGATGGAGCTGAAGAAGTTCTCTTGTCCATAGTTGGGGTTGAAGAGGTTCTTCTGTCCACAACAGGAGTTGAAGTGGTTCTTCTGTCTATGATAGGAGTTGAAGTGATTCTTCTGTCAACAATGGAAGGTGAAGTGAGTCTTCTGTCAACAATGGAAGGTGAAGTGACTCTTCTGTCTATAGTTGGGTTTGACAAAGGTTTCCTGGCCATTGTTGGAGTCAATCCTGTGTTTGTTGAAGTGTTAGCTGATTGTTTACCAGCAGTTGTGAGATCACTACAAGTGCTTGTTAGTGCCCTGGGATTTATCAATGACTCTGTTAAAATGTCAGCTTTAGTGACAGAAGTTGTCAAAGTTTCCTTTCCTGTTTTGACAAATCCTGCTTTTGAAGGTGTCTGTAAGGGAACCGCATCGGGAATACTTGAGGGATTAATATCTTTTAATATATTTGTGGGAATATTGCTACTCTCACTATCAGGAATAACCAATGACATGCCTTCAGTTAGTGTATAGAGAGGTTCTGAATTGATGCTTTCTGACGTTGTGGTAGTGTATGTTTCTACTGTAGATTCTTTAGCGCCTGAAATAGAGTTTGAGACTGTGGCCTCTACACTTGAGTGAGAAACTGCTATAGTAGCTGCATTTTTGGTGGCAAGCATGCTAAGAGAGTTTGCATTGGTTGTGTTTGTCAAAGTCTTATCTGTAGATGTATTTGCCTGGACTTCGGACAAAGTAGAATTGTTTGGAGGAAGTTGTGGAGATAAATTTGATGACAGTTTGCCAACTATCATTTCCTGTGTAGATGCTGATGTTTTTCCTTGAATACCCAACACTGACTGAGGCAGTTGTGCTGTTTGTGTCATTGCAGATTCAAAACCATTTGACCTTTCATTGTTAATATTTGTTTTGGGCAAAGGGTATATAGGCATGCTTTGTCCATGGGTTAGGACTGAAGTAGGTAATGCTTTTGAGTCTTTACGCAAAGATGGCATCAGTTCTTCCTTCTTAATTAGTATAGGCCCATTTTCCATTATGGGTTTAGTTGTTTGCTCGGTGGATTCCTGAGCCAAGCCAGACAGTTTTTGTTGGGATAATACTGGTGCATTTGGTTTAGACGCCCCTTCATTTGCTGTCTCCTGAGTTTGTATGCCTAATAAAGATGTATCAAGGTTTTTCAATGTTTTATCAGATGGTGTTAGTGATAGATTCACTGTGTTATCAGGAGATGTAGTCACTGCTGAAGAGTTCTGAGATACAGAGAGATGAATCATGGAGGTGCTAAGTTTAGATCTACTATGTGTATCACTTTGCTGTTTTGTAGCTCCTTCAAATTGCTGTGATGTTTCTTCAGGTTTATTCATAGCATCTGTTGAATTGGTATTGGGTGCTGATAAATTGACTGTTTTTGAAGTTAAATCATCTACGCAACCTTTGGATGCATCACCCAATTGTGTCTTATTAGCAGAAGGACCATAAGTCTTAATTCCTCCATAAGCAGCATACTCAACAGGAGTCAGTCCATAGTAGGTTGACTTTACTCTAGGTTTGTGGAGCTCACTAGTGGATGCATTCAGCCTTTGATTTCCAAGTAATCGTGATGGAGGTCTTGGTGACCAATGCACTGGTGTAATGGGTGTTTGGTAGGGTGAAGCACCCTGGCTCACAGACCTTGATATGGTGAATTCATTTGAGGGTGTTGCTGGTGCAACTGGCTCACATGTCTGAGCCCTGGTAATTTGAGACTCCTGTGGGGCCATCGAAGGCGCAGGCTCCACACTTGATGTAGGAGTGAGCTGGGAGGTTTCTGTCGTTTTTGTTCTCATTAAAGAAACATCCAATGGTAACTTGGGTATTGACAGGGCTTCAGCGATAACTTTAGCTGCTAGACTAATTTCTTTTTCTGGGTCCTTTAAATCAGTGCCATTTTGAATTTGAGGTGTGCTTATTTCCCATGGGACAGGAGGTTTCAGGGTATCAGAGGGTTTAGCAAATGTCTCACTTCTGGTGATGGAAGACGATGTGGGTCCCTGAACCTCTTTCTTAACTGCACTGTGAACATCCCTTGTTGAGGAAAACATAGGAGGTGCTGCAAATAGTAGCGGATTGGCTTTTGATATTTCTAAAACAGGGGTCTTAGCCCTGGAGGCCTGAAAAGCAGGAGTTTTTGGTCGCCCTAATGGAGTTTTTCTTCCAGTAGGATCATAAGATATAGTCACACTTTTCTTTACTTCAGGGATGACATTTTTGTCCCTGTGTATGGTTGACAGAGACGCACCATTGTAGGATGTATTCAGTCCACTTATATCTTGAAGAGATGGAGGTTTGGATAACTCATAAAATGTGGCTTTAGATGTGTATACTTTTTTACTGGCAGATAACTCTGCAGAAACCATTTTAGTAGCATTTGGTGTTCCAAATATGGAAGGAGTAGCTGCTGCAATCCGGGAGGACATTGCTGCCTGATTGTTTATCACTGAGACTGAAGCCAGGACTGGCATATGAGGCTGACTTGGAGTCTGGGAAAAGACTGGAGGCTGCGGCGGTACAAAAGGGGCCAGAGAGTTTTGGTGCAAAACAGGAGGCATTTGCTCTTGAGATGGTGTTGGTGGAGGTACAGTCAGTTGTGTTGGTTGGTTTGAGAAACTAGGAGGATGAGTCATCACAGTGGGTCCATATGAGCCTTGTGTTGGTTGGTTTGAGACACTCAGAGGTTGAGCACTTCCAAATGTTTGTATTTGTTGAGGGCCAGGGAGGGCCACTGGAGCCAGAGGTTGTCCTGGTGGCAGATTTGACAGGGGAGCTGACATATTGGGCCTGTAGGTTCCTTGTATGGGTACATGATTTAAAGTACTAGGAGCAGGTGGTGGCACTTGGGGTAGAAGAGGTCCAAGTGTTAGAGTTGAAGTTGACAAATGCCTTTGTAGAGAACCAGAACTCTGTTGTAGCGGTGCTGCCTTGGGATAGGGGATAGACTCAGCTGGGCCAAAGGGGGCTTGTGTAAAAGGCTGGGGTAAGGCACTCTGGATAGGGGGTTGTGGTTGAAATGGAGTAGGAGGTGTTGGTTGAGGGGGGGCTGAGTAGACATTTGGTGGCATTGTTCCAATTGAAGAACCGGGCACAGGTGCTTGGATTTGCTGTTGGAAGGTTGGTGGTGCTGGACACACCCCAGCAGATCTCAGTCCATATGAGCTTGGTGTGATTGGTTGACCAGTGGCTAGCTCAGGTGCTCTGGGGGTAGGTTCAGTGATTGACACCTCAGTGATAGGAGTGGCATCATCAAACAGAAATGAGGAACAGGCGTACAGGGGTGCGATGTGATACTCAGGCACACGAGGCAGAGTTGAAAATGACTGTGTTGATGCATTCTCAGATCCATGAAAGGGAGCACTACGTCGGCCTGAAAAAGATGTGGGTGATGGCTGGTAATAGGGTCTGGCAGAGTAGCTGTTCAGGTTAAGGGAGCTGCCGTAAAGTGGGATGTCAGGTGTTCTTGGAGGTGTGGAAGTGTCACTGACTTCTAAGTCACTTATCTCATTGACTGGAGAGAGATTTGAGCGGAAAGGGATGGGTGTTTGAGAGCAGGAGGTTGACTTTTTCTTTGAAGACTTCTTGATGAGTTTCTGCAGACGAGCATTATCCTTGCCTGGCTTTGGTAGCAGGGGAGGAGGGTACTGGGAGGGCTCCAGGTCAGGGAGGGGTCCATTGCTGAAACTGACCGCCATCACCATTTCAACCCCCTGGAAAACAAAACAGAAACATAAATTTCTTCTGAAACATAACAGCTGCTGTAAAATAATGACATTGTTTGATGCACCCAATGTAGTGCTTCAGTACTCGGAACTAAAAATAAACTAGTTGAACTAAACTAAATAATCTCTAAATTTTTCAGGTGAGGACTTATGAGGGACCAGTGGAGAAGCAGATTCTCCGCATTCAAAGACACAGGAGATGATTCTCACTCACATTCACCCAGTTAGGATTTTAGACATTCCCTTTTTTAAACTTTTTCATTGTCATTCTGTATAATTTCAGTATTTCCTACATACCCTGTGATAATGCCAAATGTGTTCTTTAAATATTTTCAGCTTTGTTGTCAAAAGATGTTGTCAATGTTTTGTATTTATGATTACAATGTTACAATTTTCTGCCGACCCAGATCCAGTTTTAATAATTCTACAGCTTACTAAAACATTAAAACACAGTGGAGGTTGCTGTGTATTGTTGTGTATGTAGTGTCAAACAGCTCCTTCAGAGGTAGAGATAGAGAGAGATTCGGCCTTCACAGTAGCCATATTTGTAGGAAGCTGCAGGGGGCACGTACATATTTTATTAATGACAGCCAGTAAGGATTTGATTCTGTTACACAGAATCAAAATCTTATTGGCTGTCATTAAACAGGAAGTTGCTTGCAATAAAGGTCCAGTAGGGACAATAAACTGGGAATACTTAAGCTCTTCAGTATGTGTTTCTCTCTCTCTGAAAGCCTGCAGTGTTTTGTTTATGTGAATCAACAGCTTGCTGCTTTCCAAAATTTTTGTTTTACACAGCATGTGGCTTTCAGGAATAAAGGCCAAGAGTTCCATGACAAATGATAACATCTTGCTTTCACAGTCTACGCATCTTGCATCTTTAATGTGTTCATTTAAGTTAGCCTTGTGTGTTCTTAGAAGCTTTTTATTTGGGTAGACACATTTGTAGTCCTACTATTATAAGTTTCCACAGACTGGTATTGCAGCACATAATTGGTCTCACATATTCTTCTAAATCATTATTCATTGTATATCAGACAATCATTTCTTATTTTCTGTCATTTCAATACTGTATACTACTAGTATGCTAAAAATGCTGAATCAATGAGGAGCATAGCACATAAATGATATTTACTACAAATTGTTTTGATTGTTTTTATTTTATCTGTGAGCACCATCTTTGCAGTAGAGCATAAACACGAGTGGGTAATAACCTTACCTGACCTAATTTTAACTTGATCCTTAGAGCTGCATAAGTCATTAGTCAAATAACCTAAGAATAGTATTAAACCAGTATAGCTTTCAAAGTCCACTTAAAACTCACCAATGAAGAAATGCTAAATATTTGTATCCAATCAATTGGAGTTGGAGTTAATCAGTTGGCAGTACAGCCAAAGCTACAAAGCTGAGGAACTTGGTAGGCCTAAACTCCAGTATTGTAAACAGGGCTATCTGAACAGCTTCATTTAGTGGTAGCTATACTACCACATAATAAAACATAAAGCACTACATAATGTATATCATGATTGCGTTAATGATATAAAATGTATGCCATGCTTAGGTTAGTGTCTTCCAAAGCCTCCACGGAAGGATTACATTTGAAAATGAGTTTAGCACACAAGCAGACACTAGACCCAGACTGACACACGAGTAGAGGTCATCCATTTAAGGCACTGGATATATGGGGCATCACTACCGTACATATTTGAGAGGGGGCAGTATAATAATAGTGCCCTGAGAGAACAAGCATTGCACAGCTCCTTTGCAAAGAGATTTCAGATGAGATTTTTAAAGTACAAAATTCTAATGAAATCAAGCATTTTTGGAGTGGCATAATCACATTATGTACATTATCTTTAAGGCTATGATAAAAGACGGCATGTTACTAATTGACTTACCAGGTCTTGATGGATGACGATGACCCTTGATCTGTCTGTTGAATACAGATTGGACTCTTTTAAGAGTAAGATCCATGGACTCACATGGATATCGTTATCAGTCATATCATTACCAAAATGTTTATCATTTTAGTGCAGATATGAAGTAATTGATAACATTTAGTGTCCAGAAAATTCTTAACATTCTTCACGATAGAAGTGCAAGATACTAAGTATAGCATTCTTCAACAAACATACACTATGCATGCTATACCATAACATACCACATGCAAAAAAGTTCCCTAAGGTACAGAGCACTTGTTATTAGGGCCCAAACCAGTCCCTGGAGGCAAAGCCTCAGGCACCCATGGGCTCAACACATTCCACTGCCAATTAACTTTCACTGAAACACAACTATGAATATGTACATGTTTTTTTTTTTGCATTTTTCTTTTCTTTTTACCTGTGTGAGTGCTGCTTTAAGGGGTAACTGACTGCTCCCTGCAAATCCCAGCCTGGAGTGTCAGAGGGGACAACACAGGACCTCTCCCTGCCTACCCAGGGGAGAGCAACTACTCCAAAAATAAAACCCTTGCCCTAAATTCATGTTCTACTTTGACAACACGCAGGCAGCCGTAACCAGGCAGGCGGGCGGGCAGGGGGCTTTCCACTTCACCTGAGATATATGGCAGTGTCGCTGGCCCTAGCGACAGCCCCTCACTCCTTGGCCTGCATGGAGCAACCCCTACAGGCCACTGGGAGCATTCTGGTGCCTCTGTCTGTCTGTCTGTCTGTGTCTGTCAGGCAGGTTCTTAGACTGGTTACCACTGCGTCCAATCCCTCACCGTTCCCTTTGCCTAACTGAATTAGAAAGGGAGCCCCACTGAGATGTTAGAGGCTTCTTCAGTGGGAGTGTCTCTCAGACAGTGCTCGTGAATCATTTGCCTAGTGGTGTGGATTTTATCTGTTGAGACGCTAAACGGCAAAACGTCAGAGCCACATAATTTAATGAGCACAGCATAATCACAGGATAACAAGGTCTTAATAGCATCTACAAATGTTTAAATAGACTTATGCTATTTATCTCAATTTTACTCCAATAACACATTTTTTCTAGAATTGGTCAAGAACATTTTATATTTCTGTTGCATATGGATATATGTATAATTTATAACAAAAGCTACTCCATTCCATTAAGTCAGTAAAGTATGTTTAACTTAAATTTAGTCTAAATATATTTGAGCAAATCATCCAAAATCAGTGTCAGTGTCATGTCAGAGTTGACTAAAACACTAGGACAACAATTCTTGTTTCAAACACATTAAAAAATTTTAAATAATGTTTCCCCAAGTCTATGTTAGACTAAACAGTGACTTTATTCGTGCGTTTAATCAAATTTATTTGGAATCTTGCATTTGAACAGTAAAAGCCATAAAGACTTGCCATCGGAAAATCTTGAAATAATTTACCTTGTATACATTTCAGAAATAATAAATCACTTGCTTAACTGGCTTGAACTTGACCTCAGAGAATTTGTCTTGTGATTTTAGGGTCACCTTTAAGCTGCCTACCATTACATTGTGCACAGACGAATGACATCGACTACAGAGACATTTAAAGCACTTTTAAGATTTTTTTATGCTTTTGATCTTTCACTTAACTGACTATACATGGACAGCTTTAGTTAGTATTACTAAATTACGTTCCTTTTCACTGAGAAATCACTGTTTAACAAGAATCATACTAGTTTACATTGTGTCAATAATAGCAATTGCTATAGAGCTATACATACTGTAGGGGAAATATGTGATAAACTATTAACTGTTAAAAGGCCGTTTTAAGCTCTGGTCAGTGAGCCCAGTGTCCCAAATATTTCAGGTCTTAAACATGCATGTAAGTTTTGCTTATCAGCTTTTAAGTGAATTTTTTTTTTTTTTTTATCTTTTATTAAAGCAGGTGAATCCTTTCCACACACATGCCTATGCATATCATCTAGAAAATAGACTTTTAATTTTAGTCAGAAATGGACTATTGCACTTAAAATGACAGTTTGATTCAATGTTATTAAAGTTTTATATCTCAACAAAAAGTACAAAATTCCTAACCCTAAATTCCTAAACATTATTTCACATGATGAGTATTTAGTGTCAATCGATTTACAACTGGTTTTCATCCACATCCTTACAGCCTCCTGGCTAAAATAAACAGTGGCATTAGTCAAATGCCAACCACATGCGTAGCAGTATATTGCTGCCTGTCTGCTTCAAACATTATTTGCTTGAGTACCCCTCGGGCTAATTTTTGCTTGCCTTGTATTGCGACAAATATAGCTACTAGCCATCTCGCCTTTCCAAACTTGAGTCTAGTACATTCAACCCATCTCCTTATTCAGTGCCAGAGGAGAAGACGTCTCCTGCCCCCCCCCCCCCCCCCGCCCGTGCATAGCCTCACTCACTCACACCCTCAGCCAATAAGGCTCCTCAGCATATCAAGTATCACTATAACAGAAGGACTTATTCGCTGTGGGAAGTTTGCAGAACCTTACAGCCAGTCTGTGCCACCAGGACGCTCAACGTCTTTTTCGGCTTTTCTGAGGTAAGAGGGGGAGAAAGAGAAAGAACCGGAATAACTCGCCCTAGAGCGCTTCAGCCGGGCCGTGGCTTGTCCAATTAACATACAGTAAATTGTGTTACTGTATCAGATTTTTCTTTTTTCTCCTTCTTCTTCAAAGGAGCTGGTGGGTAGAATCCAATTGCCTCACCTGTTGCCAGGTTTACTGCCTGGCATGAGCTGACAGGTCGGAAAGAGAGTAGACGGACGCATAAATCTTTTTATGGGCCAGAATTTATTAGTGCTTGGACAACCATTAGGCGTGATACTTTTGTAAGCAATCTGAGCCTGTTGCCTTGGATGGATTTGAAAAGGATTAAATTCAGAATTGGAAATATTTCAGACATGAGTTATTGTACTGTTTGGATAGCTTTCACTGGCAATGTCATCATTACTATTCTGTATGAAATATTAAGATAAACAAAAATTGGAAGTTTGTCAGTAGGTCTTGGAATAGTATCGCGTGCTTATGAAGGATTCACAAAATGACGTTGACAAGTATTATGTGGGTTTGGATCCATTCATGTCATTGACCATAGCCTATTGTAACACGTTCCTGAAGAGCTGCCACAATGTATTTGAAGCTGTGGATTTACAAACAGACACTTTGAAATCATCACTGCATTGTTGAGTATGACAATAGAGGCTTAGGAAAGCATAGCTGATAATGACTTCAAGCACTTTGCATGTTCAGAAAAGCCAATTGGGGATTGAAACAATTGTCAGAAGCCAATGTCAGTGAAGTCAATAAATTTTTCCTGTAATTTCACACAAATACCAAGTTCCAGAATGGCTAGTATTAAATAGGAAAGAAAATGTGTGTGTCTCAAAAGAAAAAAATCTTTCACTACTTATCTCAAGTCTTGTCTAAGGCAAACAGATATTTTCAGAGAACTTCATGGAGATCCAAACTCTTTAGCCCTTTTAGATATTGTTGTATCTATGATACGTGGAACAATTTTGTGAAGTCTTATCACTAGTTTCCAATTATATAATTTTCATAGTTGCTATGACCACATAAGGCTGCGCAATGGTAATTATGACAGCTATTCAGACAAAAAGGGCGTCCGCTGATGCTGAGAAATCTGATCTTCAGTTAATCCCCTACAGCTGTGCTAGAGCGCTTATGGCGGGAGTCACCCTACTGTGTCTTTTACCACACGGGCATCAGCCAAGCGCAATTTCAATGTCGAGATATAGAGAATCTTAATTTCACGGTTTATTTCATTTTTTAAAATACCTAAACAATTAAAATATCTTACCATGTCAGAAGTGAGATGTGGGGCGAACAATATGCCAATGTATCCTAAATCCATTCCTTTTCAAGATGAAGTGCTAAAAGCATTTCAAGGTTAAGGAACAGGTGACGTTAGCAAGACGCACACTGACCTTAAGGACATCTTGAAAGGATTCCCATATTATCTAGCCTGGGGTTATATGTTTTGGGGTTATATGTATATGTTTTTTTAATAGGTTGTATTTTTCAATGAAACTTAAGATGCAGTAATCAACTTGGTGGTGGTAGTGCAGGGTCTGCGATCCCAAACATTCAGGCATAGCCTAACTAGTCAAAACTTCGTTACATTGGAATAGTCTGATATTAGAGTAGCCTAATCTTCTCTGTCACACACAGGTGTAAAGTCTACCGTCACCATGTCTGATACGGAAGTGTAAGTATAAAACTGATTGTTGATTTGGTATTGGTAACTGATGTATTCACCCATTCGTTAATTAAAATATTAATTAATGTTCCGTGACTTTACATTAGCCTATTATTTTTGGCAATGTTTTGGTAGTATGTTAACTAGTTCTTTTTGTCTTTGCTTTTCCCAACAGCGATCAGGTCGAGGGTAAGTTACAAACAATTTAACAGTAGGCAATATTTTGGAGAATATTTCCTTACCTTTACACTGAAATTAAAAGTGTTTCAATATTGTCGACCGATTGCTATTCCACATCCATTATGTTACCGTCCTGGAAATATATGGTAGTACGTCCCCCTCTACCGACGGATGTGATACACTGCAACTACATGATATCTGCCTTTGCATTTATGCCTATGTACAAACCGGACCCCAACATCTGTATGTGATTATTAGTTGTAGTGAGTGTTTATGGAAATATTTTTGGCATCACATTTTCGTCAATCTCGTTTGAACGAAATGTGTGCCTATTTGCTACCTTCCGTAGCAATGCAGTCATAGTAGCCTACCCTGTTGGGCTGATATGAGGAATGTATTGATAAGTTTTCCTGATGCATAGTCACAGGACACAGATGTTTATATCGACAGGCATTTGATAGTAAATCCTAGATAATTATTCTGAACACATGTGTGATAATGAAAGCCATTCAACACCACCTATGGTAACATTATTATTATGTTTGATCTGTAGTCCTGCAACTATGTCTTATAATGTTATGCACTGCTAAGCTGCCCTTCTTAAACTGGATATGGTATAACTTCTTTTGATTGGCTTGTGGGCTCGAATTCAATGTATTGATACCCTTGAATATTCAAGTTTTGAAGGGCAGCATACGTGTATGCCCAGCATGACAGCATTGATCTATTGTTTAGTTATTTCATAGCAGTAAGCACCTGTTAACCTTTTGCATTTATTGCTTTCTTTTCGGAAATGAAGATGTCGAGGGGGAAGGTAAAAATCCACAGATAATTAGATTACATTAAATGTCCATACTAATTGAACCACCATCCCACCCTTAATTTCAGATGTGTTTGACACTATCTCAATCAGTCTTTGTGCTTTGATGGTACTAATGCTACCTCACTGTATTTACTGTCCTGTCTGAGACATAAAATTCAATACTACACACAAAAATTATTTAATTCTGTCATTTAAAAAGACAACAAGTATAATAACTGAGCCTTTGAAAATAACGCCTTTTTAGTAAGATTAATTTATCCTGTTAATAGTCAATAGCCTTTGATGCAAAGATAAGACTCGTCTTATATTGCATCTTATTTCTGCTTAACTCTCATCATCATCCCAGTGGCTGGGTTCACATCTGTACTGATGTATTCATCTCTGGGATGATGGCTATTTCTTATCAACCAAAGGTGTGTTCTCGCTTTATTAACAATACACAGAGTACCACACATTTCATCACTCAGGCACACCAGCGGCACTTGAGACTTGCTCACATTAACACACTGGAGAGTACAAGCCCCCCCCTCCATTCCCCAATCCCTAGTGTTGGTTATTGTAATCATGTGTTGTCACTGTGCATTGTGCTTGTCTTGTTGCCAAATGTCATAAATCTGCATGTATTCCTGTTGCCTTGCATTGCCTGTCAAACACACACTAATTAAGGGTGACACATGCTTGAATGGATGACTGGATGTCTTTCTAAAAACTCAAACCCTGAGGTCAACCGTAATCAGGCAATTATGTGTTAACCGTGAATTAAAAACCCCACTAAAACCCAGGTATCTCCGGTACACTGAGTATCACTTGTTCACCTAATCAACATCTCGTTTTTCACCATGTTTGTGTGTGTTTCATTGACTCATCTTTCTTTCTCACTCTGGTGATGTTACTGCCAGCTGTATTGTTTCAGCAGAGCTGTTTGTGGGCCTTATTCCTCCATGCCTTATTCTCATGTCCCCTCATTCTCATGTCCCCTCATTCCTCCTCCTCCTTTTCTCTCCTCCTTGCTCTCCCCCTCTCTTTCTCTGTCCCTCTTTCTCCTTCTCTCTCTCCTTCTTTCTCACTCTCCTTCTTTTTCTCGCTCTCCTTTCTCCTCATCGCTGACAAGTAATCTTTCTTGTGCTCCAATAATGCCTTTGCCTCTCCCTTTGGCCTTCCAACAACCCCTAATATAAACCTTCCTCTCCCTGGTTGCTCGCTGCATGCTGCGTGGCTTTAGCCGAAGAAGTAGTGGAGGTAGAAGTAGCTCCCGAGGCGGCTCCTGAGCCAGATCCTGAGCCAGAGCCTGAGCCAGAACCAGAACCAGAGGTAGAACCTGAGCCAGAACCTGAACCAGAGGTAGAACCTGAGCCAGAACCTGAGCCAGAGCCTGAGCCTGAGCCAGAACCAGAGGTGCAGGAAGGTATGTGGCATGGATATTCATTCATCCTTCCCCGAAATTTGAATTAAGAGGTGCAAAAAATAAATTAATAAAAAAAAAAATGAAAAAACAAACAAATTAATAAGACAAATTAAAAACAATAATACTTGAAGACTTGTAGCTAACTTGTTGTGTACCAAACCAACTCTTACTCAACCTTATAGCGTCGACCTCCCCTTTGAAGTTGCTAACAGTCACTGGAGGTACCTCCTCTTCATAACTGCCCACTATGAAGGAGACTTGGCGATACCTTGAACAGGGAGAATTCTGTGTTTGAAATGACATTGCTGTTTACACCTACCACGCTCCCACAATCCGCTTCTAGCAGCTTGTCTCCAATTTCTGCTTCTGTTCGGTGCCGGGATGATGGTGCCCATTGCCCAGAGTGCCTTTGAGTCCTCTGGGGGGGACATCACTAATACAATTTTCTGTTTCCATTTCTAATATAACCACCGGAGCTTAATAGTTGTTAATGTGCTTCGTAACCAAGCTAAACTCCTCCTGCTTACCCCCCAACACTTACAAAACAGAGAGAGCCGTCCTCACGTTGTTGTCTGGTGAAGCACTGCTCTCTTCAGATGCATCTGAAGAAAGCTGATTACTCGTACCGACGTGTAGTTGCATGCGTTGGTGTTACCCTTCGCTCCTTTATCGGAACTGAGGGTTTCAGAGCCTCTATTGAAAGCTTTGGTTGATCAGTGTTAGTCATGCATATGGGACTATTTGCCATTTCTGGTTTGTTTCCAATTCCACCTCAAAGGGACAAAGTAAGGATCTATGCATCCCCTCCACCCCCTTTTTTTAGTTTCTTTTTAAATTTGACTTAACTTGCCTAATATGCAAGATCCATGGCGATCCTTCACAGATCACCTCAGGCCTTTACACAGAAGTGTGTGTTGTGTTACTCCATGTCCACTCTATACAGCATCTCAGATCTCCATCTCCTCTCCCAGTTCAGTGAGAGAAACCTAGGCTGCTAGAGCATCCCTCCGATATGAGATCTCTGTAAAAGATGTGGAATGGAGAGAAACCTAGCCGTTGTAAAGGCTTGTTTGTCCCTCTTGAAAGTCTCCAAGCGTTCGACCCCAGTCCTGTCTTATATTTACAAGAATGAAACATCTTCTTGAGAACCAATGAGTGTCATTTGAGAAATCTATGAAGTATGAAATGCACTGCCTTATTTTTATATTTATTTATTTTACAAAAATGCTTTTCCTATTGAGGTGTCTAAGAGTGTGACCGCTTGTTGATAAAGCATAGTTATGGTTAAATAAGAGAAACAAAGCACTTTTCGATAGACACCTCAATCTGGATTCAAAGCCAAGCAGAGCCCATCATAGCAGTTGTATGTGAGGTCGTGGCTGTATTCCATCTGTTTGATTTTGCTAATGTTTTCTATTCTGCTCTTGCTTTGGACGCTTGCTGCATGCAGAGGCCTATGAAGAGGAAGGTATGTTGACACACTTCTTGTATGTGTAATATCTGATTAGAGGGGCTGTGGATTGCCAGTCGTAGTGTGTGGGGAGGTTAAAGCCAACCCTGAGCTGTTAGATGCCTGCGTCTTCCGCCGAGCAAGGTGCACTGCAAATTATATATATATATGTATATAAAAACAAAAAACTAAACAACAAATAAATCAATCAATCGGCCAGATGCTATCACCAAAACATCCAACATGAAAGTCAAATTACAAGCCTAGTGTTCAGATAATGATGTGCCAACATGGAGAAAGGGTGAAAGAATATAAAATGCTCACATTATGCTTTGACTCGCGCAGTGACCCCACTGCTCATGTCTGCTTTGCTTCTCTTTTTGCATGACGTGCCAAACCAGTGGAGGAGGGAGAACAAGATGGTAGATTGTATTTTTCTGCAAAGATCTCTTTAAAAAAAACACTTGGTGTTGCCTTGCTTGTGTCTCAAGTTGTTTTTTTGTGTCGTTTTTTTTGTATTGTCTCTTGTGTTTGTTTTGTTGTTTGGTGGGTGAGGGATGGGTTAATCCAAATTTTATCCTAGTCATCACTGAGATTCTCCAAACACAAACACAGTTTTGATTTTGCTTAGGTCATGGTTAACCTTAACATTTACCTGCCCGAAAGCTTGGAACAAATAGCTAAGGAATCATGGAATCCATGGAAGCCTCACTTGTTTTCTGTGTACAACCACAAAAGTTTTGATGTGATATTTGTGCATTTGTGTACTAAGCACTTTGGTCATGTTTGTGTTTCAAATTATGTGCACTTTGAGTTTTGTATTTACCTTTTCACTGACTCTTGTATATTAACACCACACAGTTGAAAGTAATTCTTAAATGCGGTTTACTTTCTCACTAGACATAATTGTGAGAACAACTCCAGCACCATTAGACACAGTAACCAGAAATAACAGTCTCTTTTTCATTATTAACATAACACTCATCGGTTGTTACCTGAACGCTGCACAAAAATGTCATCAAAACTCTAACACTGTAACATGTCCTTCTCCCTTTTTATTTATTTTTTTATTGAACAGAGGAGAGGCCAAAGTTCAAGTGAGTATTAAGCAGAAGTGTTGGTGTAAGCTATATATCAGTAGATGAAGCTGCTTTTGAATTAGGACAGTGAGCCCTTGCATAACTTTTACTCTGTCTATCTTACTGAGAGTCCAGTAGAATTGCTTTATCTGAACAGTTGATTCTCATAAGATGTAGTTAATCACAAATGTGTAGCTTATTTGACATTATTTAACTGTTTCTAGGCCCAGCGCCCCCAAAATCCCTGAGGGTGACAAAGTGGACTTTGATGTAAGTTAGCATCAGTTTTCCTATTGTGTGTGCCGAATGAAGACACAAACACACACACACACACACACACACACACTGAATTAGACTATAACTCTGTGAAGTAAATCTGATTGTTGCCATTTTGGGCCCCCACAGGACATCCAGAAGAAACGTCAGAACAAGGACCTCATTGAGCTGCAGGCCCTGATCGATACTCACTTTGAACAGAGAAAGAAAGAGGAGGAGGAGCTCATTGCTCTCAAAGAAAGAATTGTAAGCAGTGGTTTCTGTTGGGCTGAATGGGTACCTACAGGACCTTATGTCAATAGACTGTGTCCACTTTTTAATTCTGTTTGTGTGTTCATGTGTTTGTGTTATTTTGGGGTGTGTGTTAATGTGTCTGTGTGTGTGCGTGCGTGTGTGTGTGTGTGTGTGTGTGTGTGTGTGCGCGTGTGTGTGTGTCCAAATCTACAGGAGAAACGTAGGGCTGAGAGAGCCGAGCAGCAGAGGATTCGTGCTGAGAAGGACAAAGAGCGTCAGGCAAGACGTGAGGTACGGACGGAAAGTTTCTTTCACAAGATCACTCCTATGTTGACACACACTCATGTACACACATACATACAAACACACACACATGCACACACACTGATGCACTGTGTCCTGATTGGCTCTGCAGGAGGAGAGGCTGAGGAAGGAGGAGGCAGATGCCAAGAAGAAGGCTGATGAGGACGCTAAGAAGAAGTCGGCCCTGTCTAGCATGGGATCCAGCTACAGCAGCCACCTGCAGAAGGTCAGCACTCAGAGACGCTACTGTCTAAAGCACAGCCGACATTCCTGTTATTGTTCCTTTGCTTTACTGTTTAATTTGATTACCGGATATGTCCTTATTTCATTTAATTTACCTACCTCAAGATATACTGTGTCTACCACTTACACTAACCACATCCTTACATTTAGAGTTGGTTTCCCATGCATGCATTGAACCCTAGATTGAATCCCCAACTGTACGAGAACGTTGCTGAAAATGTCCGGTAGAAATTAGAAATAAACAAATTTATTAGAACAGGCCCTTTAGGTTCTGTATGTTTCTGTTCATTCTAATCATTTTAGAGAGGGATATGTGGTAATAAGTGGTAATCTGTGTCTGGTACACTACAGGCTGAAGGAAAGAGAGGCAAGAAGCAGACTGAGAGAGAGAAGAAGAAGAAGATCCTGGCTGATAGACGCAAGGCCCTGAACATCGACCATCTGAACGAGGATAAACTGAAGTAAGTGCTTCCACTCAGCCATGTTCTGGGGGCAACTGTTGGGGGATTTGTCCTACTGGAATTAAATCACAAACTTTCAATGAGAGTACACATACAGACATACACATACTAAGAATTTGAGCTTGATCACTGGCTACTCATATGTGTGACCAAGCGCAAATTCTTTGTAACTTTGTAACTGAGAAATGGGCTGGATAAGGTGGTCACCACTAAGCCCTGCTCTCTCCTTACACCCTTTGCTGAGTGTGGTTTGTATTTGACTGAACAGGGAGAAGGCCAAGGAGCTGTGGGACTGGATGCACCAACTGGAGTCTGAGAAGTTCGACCACATGGAGAAGCTGAAGAGGCAGAAGTATGAGGTGGGTATGTGCGCTTCCCGTGGTCACGTCAAAATAACAACGAAACCATTTCACTTCAATCAACCCCTTGAGGTTTTATCTCACTTCAGTTTAAGCTATTATTAGTCCAGCTTCCATGACATTGATAACAGAGACAGACAGTTGATGTGACAGACAAGGATGAAAATCTATCACCAGCCACCCTGTGTTACTGTTACTTGGTTACTTCAATTTGAAAATGATCATTAAAAAAACAGGATTGTGCCACATTAAAATATAATAAAAAATAGAACAAGTATGTGAGGAAGCTTTAGAAACACCACCAGAATTTAACAACAATGAGCTTCACACATTTACTTGCAATAGGCTTAAATTCCAGGGAGATTCCTATGTATATACAGATCGCAAAATGTATTCTTGATAACATGTACTCAAGTCCTGGTTGGCAAAAGGGTTGGACCTCCTTAATCAGAGCACCTCCCCATGCAGCTTTGAATGCAGCTGTGCTTTGATCCCCTTTAGGTTACAACACTACGTAAGAGAGTGGAGGAGCTGAGTAAATTGTAAGTAACAAAGCACAGGCAGCTGAGCAAAAGCAGGCTCACAGCGCTCGGTCCAGACAGCATGGCCTGCCTGCATGAGTCACTCTCAAAAAAAGAGAGAGAGCCTTGGAAATAGGGGCAACAGGCCATCAGCAGCATCCACATGAAGACCGTCAGGTTCAATTTAACAGTGGAACAGCTGGAGAAGCTGTTTTGTGGCCTCAGTCACTGAAGTGTGATTGTGCCAGAACAGACAAGTTGCACAGAGTTAACTCCTAATGGAACTGTGCCAATAGGGTGCCTCGGCACTTGGTATTGTTTGTGGCAGACCTGAAAGCTCTCCGGGCCTACTGGTCTGAGCGCAGTGAGAGCACAGCAGCCTTTTGCCCCTACAGGTAGGTGGGTGTGAATAAATGGGCCTAATTGTGCTTCTCTGGGTGATGCACACAATGCTGAGCGTTTGATCATCTCGTATGCCAATGAACAGCGCACATAGGTTTGACGGCCCATCCAAAGATCTGCCTGGTGTTTTGTGAGCTGGAGAAATATGCACACAGTCTCCTGCCTTTTGGTGATGTAAGTGGGTTAAGAATTAAAAAAAACTGCATTGGGCATATTTTATGTGATAATATTATTATTATATTTAATCATAATGTTCAATTAAAGCAACTGGACTTCTTTTTGAGCTTGAAGCTCAAAGCAAATTGAAGCTCAAAAAGAAGTCCAGTGGCCTTAACTGAACATTATGGCTACCACAACCTTGGTGAATGAGAATCTTCACAGACATTATATGTAATATAACACTTAAAATCAATTTTCGATATTTAAATTTGATAGAAAAAAAATTCTCAAAGATTGTATTAAGCCAGATTGACTTGTGTGTGTATAGCTCTTAGTTTCCTCCAGTCACTCAATCATGAGCCAGATGGAGTCCCCTTCAGAACAGAAAAAGGTGAGCGGTTCGCTGCTGTCCCCCCACACAGCCTGTGTTTTTAAAAACAAACTGCACTGTGAATGTGTTGCTTTCAGGTCGTCTCCCTGCGAAACCGCATTGATGAGCTGCAGAAACAGTAAGTAGTGCTTCCCATCAGCTCCCACACAAAACTCTGCAGTCGCATGGCCAGCTGATGCATTTCCTCTTCTGAGAAAGGCCCACTGGTGCCTCTCCCAAGAAATGCATTCATCATCACTCTCTAATAACATCTGACCAGAAACTGCACTAGTCACTAGACATGGTCCCACTCAATCCACTGCCCCCACAACACCCCTACACACATGCACACACAGACCACCCTTACTCACACATAAATACACACACACACTCACACACACACATACACACACATATACACAGACACTTATGCAACATGTCAGACATATCCACATCACACTTGCTGTGGTGAGTCTGTCATTTGCACTAAGGCCATACAAACAATGTCCTAAAGTTCACTGAAGTAAAACACTGCAAGTGGAGCTGGTGGTCTGTGGTCACAGCAAGAACCGAGTGTAAGTAATTAGGACATTTTTGTAAAAGGCGTGGACGATGCGGGTGAGACTGAGCACACTGGCAAACTGTAGGCTCTCATTCTTCTGCCTTCTGTCTGTTGAACCTGGCGTTCAATGCCAAGGGAAGGAGTGAATAACCCGTTTACTGCCCCGCAGTAACAGAAAGGTACTTACAGTCCTCATCATAACTACCTGTACCCCCTGTAATGTCCAACTGACAGTGTGGGACATTACAGTTGTCATATACTCTTGGTCCATTCCTGCTTTGTTACCTTCCATCTGGTAAGGATCGCTCGAAGGGCAAAGAAAATTTGGCTGAAATTTTTTGCATATGCATGTGTATGCAATATACAGAGCACGACATTTGGCTGTTAATTTTTGCTAATACATGGCTTTTTTTTGGGTAAATTATATTCATACAGTCTAAACTGTTCTTGTGATTTAACAAGTCAGCTTTCTAGGCTGGTGGGGGGAATCGGCTCTAAGCTTATAATTTTCTTTGCCATCTCATTGTGTAATTGTGATGTGTTTTCTCTGGATGAGATGTTCAGTGTCCATCTAGCTAAACTCTACTACATTATCATCCCCATTACCCTTTCATTCCTCCTTTGATTTAGTGAGAGATGAAAGTGTTTTGTTTCATAAACATTTCATGAAGTAATAATGGTAAGTTTTGCATGGAATGACTGGAATGAATGGAATGGAATGAATTACCAATGTGTAACTTTGCATGGTTACAGGCCCAGAGTGTTTACTAATCAGAAGTTGTTTTATGCAGCCTATTTCACCATCTATAGCTATTGATAAATAGAAGTCCCCACAGTAGCCATTAACTAAATAAAATATGGCAAAACCAGCAAATTATCACAGTAAATGACTGTAAATGACTGTGTAACATATTTATCATGCATCGTTATTAGATGATTTGAGATCCGTCATGACTCATTGCGCACCGTTGTATGATAACATTTGTCAATACACTTTAGTCCTCACCAGAGTATCAGATACTGAAAATATAATTAGTCATTCAGATAGGTTTCTCTACTGTCATGCGGAGATATGATTCCATGTGACTGTGCCCAGTCCGTTGCATGACACTAGAGGCCAGTATGAAGCGCGAGACTCCTTTTAGGCTCCCTGATGAATGTGTTTACCCCAACTCCACCGGCTTCTTTCTCACGTGTGCATCTCTTTTGCCGTACTACAGCAGCAAGAAGGGAGCTGCCACTCGCCGCAGAAAGTAGGCTGCCAGCCCAAGAGGACGTGGTGCCGGCATGTGACTGCCATACCTGCCGGATCGCTGACCCGCCCCTCATAGCTGCCCAGAACGCACCTAGACCCATATCACAGAAACAGCAGGCATCAGATGCCTTGGCATCTGTTTTGTGTTGTGTGAAATCCTTCCTACAGGCCCTGATCTGGATAAAAGTAGTCGCCTTTGACCTGCCTCAGTTCCGGACTACTGGTTCTCAAGATGTTTTTTGTAAATAACGTTCAACTCTTCAGCTTTGTCTGTTGCTCTGCTACTGTTCGCAGTACAATAAAATCCTTCTTCTTAAACCTTGAACTTGACGGTCATTATGTTCTGTCATCTTAACGTAGTAACCAATCAGACAATACACCGGTTGGGAACGTATACTGTGTGAGCTGAAACCGGTAAAGGCTTTAACATTATTTAAACAGCCTAGTGAACCTGGCAGGTATAGCCTGTCTGAAATGGACAAGAAAAATATTAGGCTGCAACCACTATAAATGTTTTTTTTTTCGCACCAGGAGCTTTTCTTAATGTTTTGTTACATTTTTCATTTGCAATTTACTGAAACAGTTCTAAGTCCAAAGAATTTAACATTTTGGCCTCGAAATAATGTAATGTGTATTTCCAAACGCATGCGTATATTTATTTACCATCATTTTACACTAGAATCGATTTATTGTAGGCCTAATTGTAAGACTTCAAGAACACCCAGTTGAAACTGATAAATCATAAAGTAGGCTAGCCTTCATACATAGGCTACGTTGTAGGCAGTTTGCATAAGCTATTAGGCATGCTATCAATGTGGCAGTTATCCATTATTGGGGAAGTCTCCGCTGTTTAAGTTGAACTTCTCTATTAATTTTCTCTAATATACATATTTTTTAATTGTGTTTTATAAGCAACAGTGCAAATGTTCAGTGTTTGTCTTGTCCATATGATTTAGATATAGTAGGGTTAAATACATTTTTGTATAATTGGTTGACCCAAACGTCTGATTTTTAAAAAGTTGAATTATCTTCTTAAACCGGTATGCGGAGGTATTAAAAACAGCATGCAGCAGGTCTATCAAAATGCAGCAGGTCTATCAAAAAAGAACCAAAAGTATAGGCCTACTAATCTGTATAAATATTTATTTTGTAAAATGTTGACATACACTCGTTTCTTATAAATATAAAGTTTGACATTTGCCACAACACAAGCGTCTTCCAACAAGCAACATTAAATAAGTAGATTTTGTCTGATTTTCTGCAGTGCTCTTATTTACAAATATACAAAAATGGTCCTCATGTTCCATTCATTATCATGTGAAATGGAGGAATCGAAAGATGACAATAATTTTGAAAAATGGTTATCCTACTGGTCATCAGCGGTGCTAGAAAAAAAGTTAAATTCCCTTGGAACTGTCAAACATAGTCTAAGTCATTTCTAGCCGATTTAGTGCCACTATTTTTCAGCCTTCAACAGTTACACTCTGACACTAACCCTAGTGCATTCAAACATTGACAAAGACATATTATTGCTAAAGATTACACAGGAATAGTGTTCATTTAAGATATTGGACACCGTAGACTTGCTAGACCAATGAGAAACGGGATGCAATCAATCACTTAGCTCAAGTCACCTCAAAAGCAAGTCTATGAACTATTGAGTGTGTAAAAGGAATAAATTCGTTATGAAGAATGTAAAGTCTGTTTGTCCTCTAGCTTCTAAAACGCCGATATCCTCACAGAACTTGATAAATCGGGTTGGGATCTTGTGAAGCAGGGATACAACCAGTCGGTGACGGGACGGGCGCAACCGGCTCAGACAGCACAGATCCCTCCTGAGGGGAGCATGGGCTACCCTCAGAGCCCTCCTGAACAGCAGGGCAAGGAGAAGTATCTGTTGTGATCCTCTCCACTATACTTGATAGACAGTCCAGACTGGAAATAACGGAGTTTTTGTTGTTTCTGGAATCTGAAAGGTAACAAAAAGTTTGGGTTAAAATATTTTCAATTTGGCGCTGATAAGTAAGCTAACTGATGGGATAAATTTACTCCTTCTAAGTACTGAGTTCAGTGTCTGTGCGGCAGTTGTCTACCCATTTAATCTTCAATGTGCCAGCTGTGCCTTTACACTTACCATTTGGTGTTTCGTTGAAGTAAGCGCTGTCATAATTATTCCTTCTTCTTGAAGTGCAGGCTGGCCCACTGAAGTCAGCCTAAACGAAAGAGAGACCCATTGTCAGACAGGTTGATGATATGTAGGCTAACTATGTAATGTAAATGTTATGTACTGTAGCTGAAAGTGCTGTGGTATAGTGTAAAGCACATAAAACACACATATATTGTGTGAATAACATACCATGCCATCGGAACAGTTGGACCTCGGGCTTGACGCGTCAGATTCACCGCTGTAGTTGTCGAGCACCGGGTAGTAGTTTTCTTCTTGTCCTGCCCTCAGCAGGGCCTGTAAGGATTCGATATAGCTGATGGCATTTCTGAGAATCTCCACTTTTGGCAACCTCTGGTTCGGGTTTGTAGACGTGCATCTCTTCAGGGTCTCGAACGCATCATTGACTTTCGACAGTCGCCTCCTCTCACGCATAGTTGCGGCTTTCCTGCGATCTGCATTGGTTGTTTTCCTTTTACAGGCTTTGCATGCCCACAGAAGGCATCTGCCAGCCTGGTGATGCCCGCTTGGTGCGCGGATGTGCTCGTCTTCATTCTGTTGATGCTCGTCTGGCTTTAGAAGACTAACGTGTACCAGCCTGGGATCCAAATCTTCAAAGAACTGCATGTCACTGGTATTGAAACAGGGGTCATCATAAAAGTCGTCAGCGGAGGTGATTGGAAAAGAGATATCCAACTCCATGGTCCTTGCCTGATTACTTATTACTTATTTCCAAAGAAGATGATTTCCGCGGATGTCTTACTGGCTCTGGTGGCACAGAAAAGATTTTATCCACACTAGGTCGATGTATGGACTAATCAGATGAATAGGTGTGACTGAGAAGCCCCTAACTTTCGTTCAGCAGCAGAAGTTTGTCTCAGATATATATGCTGAATCCCGGGGCGTGTCCTTTCGCGGACAAACCCCATGACAAACCAATAGCTGTGCGTTATCTTAGAGGGGCGTCGTTGACTTAATGAGAGAATGCTCAATGTTGATATAAGCTATTTTAATAGATATCTGTTAGTCATGTAATACCAAAATAAATTGAATTTAAGTAACCTTTAAATAGATATAAAATGTGATGTTAATGTCATGAAACATGCATTTCAAGTTATTTGAGACTATAGCATAAGGTCTAGGTTAAAATGGATAGTGAAAATCAAATAGCCTAAAATAAGAGACAACAAATAAAATTATATGTAGGCATATATATTTTATTATTTTACAATTGAAGCCTCAATGTTTAGTATCTTAGGTTTCACAAGACAACAATTAGTTGGCCTAATTTAATATGCTGTTTTAACACATACAATTTGGACTGTATTTAGTGGTTGAGAATGTAGCATTTAATTAATTAATAACATTAAATTGTTATTCACTGCATTTGAACACGATGTCTGATGTAGTGTCTTATTCGGCATAGATGTTTAGATATTTTGATAATTTTAAAAAATCCAAATCGAAATTAAGGTGTCCAGTGTCTTAAACATACCTAAGCCTAAGCTATATTAACCCCTTTTTTCAAAAGTTGACCCATTTTAACACTCTTATAATAAGCAGTCCTCAGAACTACAGTGAAAAACAATATCTACCATAACCTACGTACTTTGCTATATCTATTGATTTCAACAGATGACGCTGTAGAGCCAAAACTCAAGTCCAGGCTTCCTGAGTCATCATGGGTAGGCCTATATCAATTTGCGCAGGGAGTAGGTCTAAGTTGCCTACAGTCATGGTGCTCATTATCATGTGGCCCTTAGTCATGCGTAATTGGAAGCTAGTTTCTGCAAACAATTTACACAAAGAATTTATACAAACGGATATGAAAAAGAAAAATGGTAGACAATTATTAGGGACCTTAAAACGAAATTAATATGTGTAGGCTATTATTTTCTTGATACATTGACGCATTTTAATTGGTTAATGAATGCCTCTGAAACTGAAAAGTAGAAATGGTTATTCAATCTGATCTCCGTGTTTGTCCGAATTTAGATGTAATGTACACCACGCACCGATGTAAAACCCTCGGCTCAAGGTTTACAACATCTCTTCCTCAACTCCTATCTGAACGTGAGCTTTCGTGTTTTTATTGGGGTTGGGGGGTGGGTATTTATAACGAACGGATATTTACAACAAAACAGCTTACAATAACTGGGGGGGGGGGGGGGGGGAATAAATAAATATGATAAAAAAAAAATGTGTCAACGGAAAATTAAAAAAACAAATCATAGAGACAAATGTTTCCATGCCTTTCTGTAGCCTAATAAATAAAATTGCTTTTCCTTACACTACAGGCGTATTATAAAGGTGATATAGGAAATGGTATTTTGTGCTCAATGGTATTTTCAATCAGTTATACAAAACTGTAACATCTTTATTTAAACTTTTTTTGTTGATATTTAATATTTCGACAGGCTAGCATGTTAGCATTAATATTGTGGTAAAATGACAAAGTTGTCACAGTCTGCTTTTTGCATGAAAGTGGCTGAGTGGGGAGGGCTTGGAGTATTGGGCAGGCAGCAATCAACGACAGCCCTAGAGTTTCTCTTCACACCTGCTGTAGTGTGTAAGCAGCGCGGGCTGCCAGTCCCCCAACCCAGTGAACACAGGCATTGTGACGGGCCGCAGATTGCGTTACAGCCATCCTACAGCTGGGCTTTCTCCACACTCATAGGCAGCATACTGGGGGATTGTGGCCACAGGCACGAGATGGCCAACAGGTCTTGTGCCACTGCAGCTAAAGGATTAAGACCAAATCCCTGTTGGCATATGCGCATCCACTACAGACCATGACAGGCACCAAAACATGAGAAGGGTTTTATGGCATGCAGTGATGTACCAGCCTTGGTTGCTAAGAACAGCATGCACAAGAATATGATTTAAAAATATGTTCAATAGATGCTGTTTGCATTAAGCTGAATGTATTTTTCATGCTTTTTTGAATGTAAGTATAGCCTAAACATTAGTGTAATTTCACACATGAATTTTGTCAATTAAGCATGTCTTGAGTCATGTTGCTAGCATCTGAAAGAGATGATCATCTTTCTGGAGGGGGACTCTTTACACATGCCTATGAATGAAGTGTCAGCATGGTCACGCCAGGGTCAAAGATACAATTTCACATATCTCCTACATTCACTGGAATGAGGATGAGCCACATTCTGAAAATGAACAACGCAAATTTCCTAGGCCAGTAGTGACTAAAAAATGAATGAATGAAGAAGAATTAATCATTGCCTTTGTAAATATCATTGACGAGTGTTCACACAGTTCTTCTTGATAGCGATAAACCGTGCTCATCTACATTGTGTTCATCTACATTAAAGTAGTCGAACAAACACTTACAAGAGGTACTGTCTCTGACTGTTTTTGGTGTCTACTAATACCTCGAATACCTTTGACATTGCTAAATGTTTTGCTCTCCCAAAACTAATTAGCATTCAGTGCATTTCAAGCTCTGGGAAGTGTTTTGTGTGCCTTTTAGGCTGAATTGTATTTTGCTGTCCTAGATATTAAAGTCAGATTTAGGGGGTATTGAGTTACAAGTAACAAAAGTATTTTTTAAATTACAATATTAGTTACATTAGTAACACCCTTCATTGTATACCCAGGTCTGACATTATTCTGATTCATTTAATTGGTTCTTCCATCATGTTTGAATTAGACAAACAGGCTGAGCTTCAGTTAAAACGAGGTCTGCAAAGTCAGATAGAAACTACAAGGGCCTAGCCAATTGCAGATAGCTTAATAAAAGATAGCTGCAGTGAGCATATGCACACATGCATATCAATTCCACATGAATAGACAACTGCTTATTCAGTTAAGCTGCTGGACAAAAAGCCAGTCTGAGGATGCCCATGACATCCCTCTCACACCCTCCCAAACCTCTAGTTTACAAGTCTTGCAACAAAAACATGACAAGAGTCACGATGGGCCACCTTTGAGCCTGTGGTACCAAACATCCCACAGCCACTGTTTATTCTCTGTCTGCAAATGTTTGCTCTTTGTTTTGCACATTTTTGTGTAGGTGGAATAAGGACTAACAACTGAAATAACATGAAAATAACTGAAAAACATAATAATGCTTTGAAGAAGATGAATAACCCACTAGTTTATGTTTTTTTTTAAACTATTTTCTTTGTTGGTCGAGATTACACAGAAATAGACTGTTTTACATTTGGCTTGGTAGAGTAGATACTCAGAATGTGAGTAAAAAAAAATGTCCAAGTACATTTTAGAGTTGATCTGGATATAGGACTGAATCTATGTTCTTAAACGCTGCCTTGGGGAAGATCTGCACTGTCAATTCCTGTCCATCCTGTTAAATTTATTGAGATAAAAAACACACTTAACTAACGTAGATGAACAAAGGGATGAGCATAGTTGGGTCTTAATTGGCTTAATTGGTCTTAGTTGGTTTAATCAACTAGATAAACCTCTATTCAAACTTCAAGCTCTTCAGTAGAGATGTGGTCAGACTTGTTTTCCTCTCCTGTGTGGTCTCCATCCTCACACCCCATATCCATAGTGCAAGCTCACTTGGGTGGCGGTGAATCAGCCCAAATGGAATAATAGCACAGGCAAGGGGAGCACTCATCACCTTTAACTATTTAATTGCTTAATGCGAGGGACCCCTAGAACTGCTACAAATTGCAAATAGTTGGATTCGGATCAGCTGTGAGGTTATACCCTGCTCTGTTATCCATCTTTCTCCGTTTTCAGCGACGTTGTTGGTCTTTTAGCACTATGCCATTAACTTCGGCTTCTTTTAGTGTTCTAGCTCCAGTGAGAGATTTACATGCAAACAACTGCAAAACACTCTCAACCAAACAATGGGGTAATGCCACTGCTTTTAAGGGTAGAATCTATTCCATAACAACACAATGTTCTCAATTTTAGTATGCCTTCAACAGAGATCACTAGATGTGCCCGGGAACATCATGTTGGTGTCCAAGTCTTAGTGCAGTCATGTGAGGGTAGCCTGTCTTCCATTTATCATCATCTCGGTGCCTGACAGAATCTGATACAATTCAAGACACAGTCTACATCTATCCAGAGATCATTTGGTTGCCATCCATCCAAAGACTGACCCAATACACATGACACATACCATTATGTTCTGACATGATATATTGTCCCTATAGATAATAAATGTCAGGGGATTTTGTTTGCTTGAGTTCTATGTGGTACATGCCAAGAGAGTCCAGAGACCGTGTAGGTATGCCTACAGTATGTCGGCTCCATGTAGATGCTCCCTTGATGTCTGAATGGCTGGGCATCCCAGACACTCACCCATTGCGGAGACCGTCCCTGGCCCGAGACAGCCACGCAGCAGGTGTGAACACAGAGCCGGGGCCTCGGTGGCTGTGCCAAATTTAGCTCAGGTGCCTAATGGTGGAGCTTTGGCAGGTACTTACCACGTCTCAGTTCTGGGTGGTATCGTCTCCGCTCCTCACCCCCAGGGTGGTCTAGTTTGCAACATTTTTGGCATGTGCAAATGGCTTAAATAATCAGGGATCATTGTTTTGGATGGTGACACTCTGAAGGAATGCCATTTGAAGCTCTGCGTTGGAACAACACTCTGTGGGTGAGAATGCCACCACTAAGACAATAACAATGCTCGCTGTCTCTTTTAAGGAGCTGTCAGGGCAGTGGGATGCTGGGAAGGTGCTCTGTGTGGTAGCTGAGTTTTATAAAAAAATACCAGTATTGCTGAAAAAGATCTAAAAGAGTCAGTTGATGAAGTTGATGACGTTGATGAAGTGTTTCACAAATCCAGTATCCCACTGGTCATTAAGGGCTGCTACATGTGGGGTTAAAATTAGTATACAAGGTTCCTATGACATAGATCATTACCGAAAAATAGTTGTGAGGAGGAAAGAGATCTTGTGAGTCAAGTGATGTAATGTGACTCTTAGTGCTTGTGAAAGTGTAACAGTGGATGTGAAGGTCGTTCAGAAGGAGCCTTTTTTTGTCTTTTCATCTTTATACTGATTAGACTCGCTGGTCCTGGTCTGTTGAGTGCAGACCACACCATGCTAGTCCCCAGAGCCAGGGACATGTGGCCTGGGTAATCAGAGTATGCCTTTAACTGGCCCTGCATTAGACAATGAGAAAGCTATTTTAAAGTTCTCTTTCACAGGGTAAAAAATATATATATCCCCATGCACCATATTCCTGCGTCATCATTTATTTTTGATTTCCTCACCACTCATAGTTGATGTTCCATCAAAGGCATTCCATTAGATGCTTTACTGCTATAAACAGTTCAGTGATGCCCACCTTTGAAATGCTAGCATGGTTGTCTATGTGTTGCTTTATGTGCAAACCTCATGTCAATGCATGTAAGTTGTTCGCTAGTGATGAATTTAAGAAACACTTGCTAATATTTGCTGGGAATTGCAGCAGTCCAAGAAAATGATCTGCTTGCTACACAGTGATGTAAAACATTAAATATTGTTTTAAGTATGGGAGGCGCCATCCAGCCTGCGCGGCACTTACAACGGGCAGCGCTCCAGGATCTTTACTGGCACGGACGCTCGTAAAACAGAGCATGTCCACTCCGAGGGAACAAAGCGTCAGCAGGACAATCAGTCGACGCTGTTGAGAGACATGGAGTGGCTGGCACAGGCCAACCATCTGGGGGTCCCCAGCAATCAGTGACCTGCTGAAGACCAACCTCTCGCCATCCTCAGCCCCACAACAAGGCTTCATCAGCCTATTACAGAGATGGAAATCCATGGGCATATATTACAGCACATGGCAGCCTTGTGCTGTTAGTTAATCATTTTCAGTTATTTGGTAATACATGTGTCTGTTGTATGGTAAAGAGGAAATATTTTCACAGTGTAAGTTTGGGTTTTTTGAGATATTTGGTCTATTCATGAGCATATCTTAATTACACATTGCAGCCCTATTGCATTTTAGTTCATTGACTTTAAAAACAGTTGTCTGTTGTAATATGGCCATCACAGTGTTGCCTAATTGAGTATACTGTATAAGCCTATTTTTTATATGACAGTAAAATGAGCTGTAGACTAAACTATTTGTATTGACAGCAAGGGTGAATTTTTACTTGTTTTGTATTGTAATGAATTGATTGCATACCATAACCCTAGACTGCATTGATCAATATTGCTTTACTTCAGAGAACACACAACCAAAGTGAAATCCCAACTTAAGTTTGCATAAAATATTGTATATGCAATATTTGTTTGATTGCACTGTGCTACTGTACAGATTGCTTCTACCTAGCAACCATTCAGCTTCAGAACATTTCTTATTGGTTAAATGCCCCTCGGATCTCAAACCCATTTGTTCCTGACTTTCACACTCTTGACCAATCCTCAGTAATCCTGTCACCTTGTATAGGCTCAGAGGTGCCTTCTGGCTTCCTGAATGAAGTATCCCAACACCTTGTTGGAGATTACTAAGGTGTTAGTGCTAAGATATGACACTACTGGTCCCGTAAAGACTCCTTCATACAATGAAGTCAGAAATGGCAATTGTTATAGTCACACCAGTGAAAGCTTTCCCACAGAATGGACACTCCATAAAAATTCTACTGAAATCACTTTCTTTGCTGAGCCTGACAATGTGTGGAGATTCTATTCTGAGTGGAGATTCTATTCTATTTGTTGTCCAAAGCATTATTATTTTAATAATAATATGAATATATAATAATCATAATAATAACAATGATAATGATAATGATGATAATAGTAATAATAATAATAATAATAATAATCACTGTTTTACCAATCCATAATATAGTAGTTTATCCATGACACTAAGTTATGATATTGTTGTATATTACATTAATGGTCATTATAAATTGTTATGATGATAAATTATATTAATGTAGACTTCTTTTCATACTGTTGCAATAATAGGACCCTTTCTAACATTTGTGAGAGAAAACACACTTGTATGTAAACTGCAGACATGGATTAGGCCTGGTCTTATTCTTGACGCAGCAGCACGTCTATGGGCCTAGTACAGGTATCAGATTTAATGTGTTTGGGCAGGACCATCACCTCTCTTGGCCTCCAGAGCCAGGGCATTCTGCTGAGGCTCCAGGCCCGGCGGAACCTGAGAGACTGTGAATAATTGCCCCAAGAGCTCAGGTACATTTTTCCAAGATGGTAGACGCCAGCGAGTGAAGAAGCCATGCCTCCCTCCCTCTATCCTGGCACCTATGAGTCTAAAACACCTCCAGTGTAGAGCCAAGGGTTGGGATAGATCCTAGGGTTAGTTATTACACAGGCCAACCAACACACACACACACAGTCACCCAGACTTAATCACACAGACACACACACATACAAATGAACAAATACACCCACACACATACTCCAACTCGCCTCCCATCATAAACAGCAGTGCTGAGACCTGAAAGACAGTTGTGAAATACACATTACTTGTGAGCATCCAGTGGTTATGACTCTCAGCAATGCGTGCAGAGAGTTGGTGGTTTGAATCCTGGTTGATGCAGCCCCACACAACTTCAAGCACTACAGCGGGGGGGATTTATATCGTTACCACTATATAAATCGTTACCGCTATTTTTGTATAGTGGTAACGATACTATAGTGTCTGTGATGCATACCTGTACTTGCCTGCTTGCTGCTTGCCTCATGTCCACATGATTGGTGCATTGGAGGGAGATGGTTGGCTTTTATCTGAACTTCTGTCTCCGTCTTCTGCTCCCCTCCTACTGGGATTCTGGGATGTAGTCCACAGAGCCTCCACCAGGTCATCACAGCCAGGGGCTTGACCCGGAGACCTTCAGGTTGGAAATCCTGGATGCTACCGCTCCACCACTAGCTCCTCCAACTTTAGTGTTTTTTCCTCTGACTTATCCTCTAGTATGACATAAGGCACTTGAATAGTATCTGGTATTTAAAAAGCTGGCTAGTACCATCCTTGGAGCCTCTCCAAAAATCTCAAAGCTAGAGAATTGAACCGGACACATTTCAATTCAGAACAGTACATTTTCCATTTATTTACATGTTTACATCAGTATAGGCAGTTGCCCGTCCCTGATCTTTCACATGCGCAAAAGTGCCCTTTTGTCCTCCTTGAGCACTTGCCCCCCAAAATGTCTGTGCACGCCACTGAATTTCACTATGCTAGAAAAACCTTTTATATAATAGCTTTAGAGTCTCAGTATGGGGAGTATAGAATTTCTGACAACCCCTTTTGGCTATTTTTATTGGCACTTTCACAGGCAAGATTATAATCACTCTTTCATATGTTTTAAATGTCAATGTTTGAGGCAATTTAGGTAATTTATCTTTACATCATACTGATATTCTGATATCTCTCATATACTGATATCTCTCATTTACATATGATAACTGATTTTTTTAATTTTACCTCAATTTGGGAAAGTTTCTGTATAATTGGGTAGCATTACAACCCATTTGTTTAACACTTGCATATGGATTTTTGTCCCTTAAAGTGAAGAAACTCAATGGCCATTCATGATAATAATAATTAAAAAGAAAACCTGATGAAAAATCTCACTCTAAGATGTCATAATTGTCTTCCTGGCAAATCAATTTGGCATTATAGCCAATCTGAGAAACTGTGCCAGTAGTTGTTTACGTCCTCTCTGTCTTGATCTGGGCTCATCAGTAGCAGTGGCCCTGCTGGGAGCTGTGAAGGCAGTGTTTTGATTCCCACACAAACAAAAGCAAACAAACAAACAGGAGCGGCAGGAGTCCTCCCCTGTTCTCCCTGTTCTCCTCCACAGGCACACTCAGATGACTTAACCATCATGTCCATACGCTATGATTGGCTATGGGGCTTTCCCATTACTGCTTTTGGCTACGCAGAATCAAGATGTGCCATGCCACAAGATGTGTCGAGTTAATTTGCATCTCCATTACAACTGTGCCGTATAACACTGGGTCGTGTTCAAATTGACCCCTCCTCTGACCAGGTCCAAACTAGCACTGCGCTGCTCAAGGCGAGGGCACCCAGAATGGACCGGAGGAGCCCGGCGGGCGTGCAGGGACATGTCGTTCCCGCTACAGGGTTAAACGCGTCCCTTACAGTCCCCAGTTGACTTGTTCCCAGCAGGGGAGGCCTGATGTGGATTCCAGATGGAGCAGCGTGCTCTTTGGGCCCAGGCCCAGAGCCCCCGCTGGGACACATGCAGTTTAATTACCCCTAGTTAGTTGGGGACACAGTAGCAGTGCAAACCCACTGCTGGCCAAACCTGCGAGACATCAGATACTATCAAGGACACAGTACCTATCACAGTGGACACCTGGTTCTGAAAAAAAGCTGCAATAGTAGAGCTAAGGGTTTTTTTTGTAATAAATCTTAAATATTGAAAGAATAGGTGTGACAGCACAGAACATAAACAGAAAACACGTTCTCTGTTGGTTTATCAAGAGGACATGTGAAGCTAAAATATATGAGAACTCCTCTATTGACAAACAACAACTGAGAATCATTGTGATTTCAGTACCTGAACGTTTTCCAAAGTAGACAGTATGGGATTAGTTGGGTATTGATAAATGAAATGGGGTATGTATTGATGGAATGATAAGCAATAAATGCAATGTATTTTAATTATTTACAAAATATAAGTAAGATGGATGTCTGGAAAAAAATATTTGAGCCATCAAAACTTACCTCGGTTTCCCTGTCTTTTTAAACACCCATAAAAATTTAGCATAAACATATTGTGTAAAATTTGGAACAAATTCCTTCCCAAAGGATGGTCTATGTTTTGGACTTTTTCATTCTATCAGAGGAGGAGTAGAGGAAGGACAGCACTAACTGTGAGGAGTGAGAGGAGTAATATCAGATAAGAGATGAATCAATCACACAGACAGGAGGATTGTTTTAATACTGTAACCTTTTATGTCGAAACATTTTCCCCACCTCAGCACTTCAGTTCTTCATTTGACTTGACTCTGCTTTCTCATGTCTGCTTCAACACTGTGTGAACAATGGTCTATACAATCATATTTTGGGCCTGTATTTGTCTATATAAACAGATCTTCTTGTATATATATATTTATAACAAAAATAAAAAATCCAAGCAATCTACAATCATCTGCAAGTTGAATGTTATCAAGTAAAAACAAATTAAGCCAAAACTATCACAATGAAGTTGGACTAAGTTGATCAAAAATATATAAATATATTTCTGTAAATTTACATGTATTTTTTCTAGAAATTACAATGATTGATTTGCAATAAACTTACAGATTGCAGTCATTCATTTCTTTTGAAAATCTGCATCCATAATTTAATTACATGATTTTGTTTACTTTGTTCAGGACCTCCTTCATTATTCACGCCCTACACATAAGTTTAACCTAAATAAGATAAAATCACCTGATTTTAACATCTGTCATTTTCTTTGACTATTCGCTGTTTTTTCCAATTGTTTTATAGACTGGATCTGTTTTGACGAGACCAAATGAAATAGGTAGCATCACTTCAGATCGGAAATAAAGCACATTGTCATTTTCTACATTCGTTGGAGTTGGAGCTGGACTTAAGGAGCTAAGGTGGGGGACGGACTTGGAAATGTAAGTAGTTAAGTAAGTAGTTTTCTGCTCAAAACTTTGTGCACTCATGTTACTCAGCTTTATTATTTGTTTATTTATTTATGTATTAATCACCTACCACTGCATGGCTGCAGTGCTTTTCTTTCCTACTCCTGTGAGCACTCGAAGCGCTTTACAATGTACGCCTCACATTCACCCATTCACACACATGCATTCACACACCGGTGGCAGAGGCTGCCATGCAAATGCCAACCTGCTACTGGGAGATGTCTGCTACCTGTTCACAGTATCTAGCTCAAGGATACTTCGGTGGGGGGGGGGGGGGCGCTCCCCCACCCCCCCCCCCCCCCCCCCCCCCCCCCTCCCTCCTTGGCCCTCTGCTTTCAGCAGGTCTATACTTAGCTGGCATGTGGGCAATGCTCTGCTTTGCTGGTAATACACACTCAGAGCTGAGATTTTCATAGTGGTCTTACTGGATTACTGTTACTGCTATTTTCTGCTTGTCCAGAGTCATGCCCTGTGCATTCTTGCTAACTCTGATGGCCCCCCTATCCCTTGCTCTGCCCAACCCTTACTCTTTGACCACACAACCCTGATATCTGTACCACAGCAAACGATGTGTGTTGGGTTTCATCTATTCCTCTGGTGACAACTCTCACAAGGTGTGAAATGCTTAGGAAAGCATTTTTGTCCTTTGTTAACTTCAGATGTTGCATGTATTTTATTTCATTAAAAAAAAAGTTTTCCCAAGGTAGCATCAGATACTGTAGAAAGGACAGCAAAGAAGACATCATCATATAGAAGGCAGTGCCACCATGTGCCTGTACAAATATAGTCATGCAAGTGCAGCTATTATCTCAAGAGATAATGAATGAATATGTGAAGCAACATATTTTCATTGCATTCATAATCACATATGCTTCTCTGCTACTTGTTCACAATATTGGTTTAATCTGTGGTCAGTAGTGTGTGTGTGTGTGTGTGTGTGTGTGTGGTTGGGGGCGGGGGGGGGGGGGGGTT
>JAGFZM010001638.1:613658-644147 GCA_017657215.1 Limnothrissa miodon
GGGGGGGGGGGGGGGGGGCTTACAATCCAGTTTACAATCCAGTCCAATGACCTACTGTTAGCCTTATTGCAACACACGTTTAAGTTTCTTCTAAGCAGCTCAAAAGCTTTTACTGTTTCAGCAGGATGGACACTTTACATGAATGTGCTCATGACTGCTGTTAAACATCTCCCCTATACTGTTTCTCTAAGGAAGTACTAGCTCAAAATATTTGTTCCAGAGATTGCAAGAGAAGGTTACTGTTTCAAAGACCTCTGTGTGTGTGGGTTCCTCTGGTTCAATTGCACGATTATACTTTACTTACAGTCTCTGTGATGAGATGAAATGTCATCATTACATGTTTACACTGGTTGTACCGAGCAGAGGTTTGTTTGGATAACAGTTCTGTTGCTCTTTTCTTGTTCGGAACAATATAATGAGCTATTAGCCCTTCAGTGTTTATGTTGTAAGATATGGTGCACAGGGGTATCATGTTCCTTTGTTTAGCTGTTTAATAGCATTAAGGCTATATCATCTGTGCAGATGTCTGTAAGAGTATAGTGAGAGTGCCTACCAATGCAGCTATATTGACTGACTCACTCATGTACTCACTCATTCAGTATAATGTGTATGATGTCTGATTTTTTAGGCTAATCAGAAAGACATTTATTCTAGCACTTAGGACTTAAAGGACATTCATTCCAAAGGTCACAAGTCTAAGAGTGATGTCTGTAGAAATATTGAGAACATGTAATACAACATGCACCAAACTGTAAAATGGCACTGACACTAGCACAAACAGAATGGAAGCACAGAAACTCAGATTCAATTTCATGATGCCCCATCACTTAATATTCACTGTGTGTGTGCTTGTTAGATAGTGTTCTATATGTTGTGTTTTTAGTTGTATTTATTTTGTTCTTTTACCTACAATACAAACGGTGCTTGGAAATTACATGGTGTTATGGCCATCTCCTTCTCAGTGAGTTTGTGAATGACATTACTGGCATGATTCACCAAACACATAAAACAGCCTGTGTCCATGAGTCAATGAGGCTTCTATCCAAAAGGCCTGATTTTTCATTTCCTTTATGTGTCTGTGTCAAAGGCCCAGCAAAAACAATTACACTTAAAAGCAATGAGGAGATAATGTGTTCCCAGTACCACTCACATGCTAATTACTTTTACGCCTCATTGACTATCTGCTAACTTTATTGGAGACCTTTTTGTGTTGTTATGAGATTGCGTGTGTTTCCACCCACTTGGCAAAGTAAGTGTAAATTTCAGAATGAGAGTTAGTTATGTGTTTTATATGCACTTTAATGAATCTCCTGGGCCTTGTGAATAGATTAATAGGTAGCCCTGTCCACACTTGGGAACATTTAGGTCTCCCTGCTGGCAAGGTCAGAGGTTAAGTCAATGACAACGGCTAAAACAAAGAGTCCTTCTCTTGTGTCTGTGCTCTTATGTAAAAGAGGGTCACTGGCCACTTCCTGAAAAGTGGGTGTGGGGGACAAATGTCATGGACTCTCCCACTGAAGTCAGATGGCCAATCAATTGTCCTCCCCCACCAAACCCCTCGCTGGCCCCCTTCTCTCTAGCCTATTCATTAGAGTCGCTGCACATGCGTATCTGGCCTTGTCGTTGTCACCACAGACGCCACTCCATTCGTATGAATCTGACATCAGGATGTTTACACAAACCGCCCCCGATGTAAATTACCCATCCGAGTACCCAGTGTGCATTGCCGATCCCATCTTTGAAAGTGGTTCTTGACAACGGCCTGGACGATTGAAGTCACCTCAGCGCTGACAGCTTTTATGAACACAGTGACCCAAACAGGAAGCCAGCGCGTCGTAAACGAGTCAAAAGCACATACTGACATCAGCAAGATTATTTCAACATGTGAAGAACAACTGTCGTTCACCATTAACAGACTACTCTACAGTGCCTAGATATTTCTAAGAACTCGAGTTAACACCACAGTTTTCCCACCACGGTCTATCAGTGCTACTATCCCGAGCGATTAATCATGAAGGTGTTTTATGTAAGTCCCTAAGCACGTAAGTATCTCAGCCTGTGCTCAGGCCAATGGCTCGCTGGTGTACATGGACAGGTGGATGGGAGATTTACGGCCCTGTGTTTGTGTTGAGCTCCCCCGCCACCAGCTGCAGCCTTCCCATGTGAACCAGGGGCAGGTCGGAGGGACGCGGCCCCTGGGGGCCATACACCACCAAAGCTCTCCAGACAGAGCAGGTGACCCTGAACTTACTGAGGCCAGAACACATTAGAAAAATGAATATTTGAAAAGCTCCGAAATGCCTGATATGTTTTCAGATTGCCGATTTACCCTTTAATGGGATATTGGTATCATTCATCCCAGTGGCAGGGCCAAAAGATAACTAAATATTTTATTACCATGGGTATTTCTCTGAGGAGTCCTGGCTAAAATATGACAATCTAACTTCTGAAAAATTATGCAAAACATTATAAACACCAACGCTCAGACATTGAAAAAAACAAAATGCTAAAATAAATTTGACTGATATTTTACTGCACAATGGGTGTGTCCCATTCCAGGGGCTGCATGCTTCTAAGGCCAGATTCATAGGCCACATGCGTCATAGTAGCGCGACTAGTACTGTCCCATTTCGAAGGATACTTCGAATTCGGCCGACAAACCCGCACTTCTTTTCCCCCGCTGCGGAGGATCCAACGATGTATCCTTCGTGTACTACCTATCCCAAGATTCATTGAGCGTCGATGACATTCAGGACAAAATTTAAAAAAAGATTATAGCTGAATCTTAAGCAACAGCTTTAGGATGGTAGAAGCTAATCAAACATGTTTGACCAACAACAGGTGAATGGGTGATGTTACCTCAGTTCCATCACATCCTTGCTCTTGTCATTTGGGATATAAACGCTGATGTACTATCAAAGCCTTTTTTGAAATGCAGAGTATTCTAGGTGAAATGACTGGTGTGTTTAAGTCCTACTGCACAGCACCATACCAACAATAGTAGTTTCTTATAAAAAGAGAAATATGGTGTGATGTAAACCATAGTCTTGTTGAATGAGTTTAAAATATGATTCCTAATCAGTCAGTGTTAATTGTTGGTTGTTATTCTATTCATATTATATTGAAAGTTCAACAGTATGGTGACAGAGAAATGACGGTGACCTCAAACAACTTTAGTCACACCTAATTTCTCTCCCAATAGACACTTCACAAAATTCCAAACGGCTTTATTATTTAGCCTTACATAACACAGTGACACAGAAACACTTCCCATGTTTTGTATCTCGCCACACGTCTTAAAGTAGCATAATCTGCATGTATTCACAGAAAACATTTTCTGAGCCCAAAGCACTCTTGTTCGGTTTCTGCATTGGTGTCATTCCTTTGCGCTTCCAGAGATGCCCGTCACTTTCACTGCTGTCATCTTTTCATAGCCAGCTACTTTGTGAGAAGTCCAGTTGGCCTCTCTCTCGCTCTCTTTCTCTCTCTCTTCCTCAATCATTTTCCTTCAGTGTATTTTCGGAACACCTGCTGTTGGCTCTTCAAGGATAGTGACAATGGAGTCTTCATAGCAGAGACCTACAGTGACCCCATGCTACCCATAGTGCTTTGCAGCAAGCACATTTAAAAGAGTTTTACTCATTACCAAAAGTCAAATTGTGTATTGAAAAGACCTTTAGGTAATGATAACAAAAAGATTTAGGTTTTAGCTTTGAAGTGCACAGGTGACTTTGCAGTGTTATGTATTAACTATAGATTATAGGAAAAAATCCTTAAATATTATCTTGAATATTAAAATGAATATTTTACTAGTGAAACATTTGATATCAGGGCATCACTTGACTTGTCTCATCACTTGCCATATGCAAATCTATATGTAAAATACACTATAGAACTTGGAAACCAAAATGCAGATTTGTAAGGCTTCAGTGCAAAAGCCTTAAAAACCTGATTACGTGTGATTTTTTGTGAATATGCGAAAAAGCAGCTTAAAGGATTGTAGTGAACTTTAATAACTAAAAAAAGCTCACTACTCTGACTACACTAAAACAAGGAGAATAAGCCTCAAAATATGGTGATTCCATAAAATCAGCCACTGCGATTAAACAAGTTAGCGCTGTGATTTCACATTCTCAAGATCAGTTAATGTCCACTCAGTAGTGCTGTTTATGAACCTCATTTCATTTCAGTATGTGTCACTTCAGGGGTTTTACTGTAACAGACACAGTTCAGCTTGACATCAATGCTGAGAAGTTGACAGTGTCCACACTAGGCGTACTTATGCGTACTTAAGTGAAGACCTAGTGTCATAGGGTATGTGTTGGACTGTGCAGGTCTGTCCAGTAATTCTATCCCACTCGGCCAAGTTGAGCCTCAGCGCCAACCTCCCGGCCCTGGCTCTGCTCCCTATTGGCCAGCGTGGTCACGCAGACAGCAGCTGTCTCTGGGATGAAGCAGCGACTACACGGGTGCCAGTCAGTCTGCCCTGCTGCAACAGAAAACTCCCAGCATCCCTAGTGGCTATCGGAACAAAACAGCCTAAATGACCTGGAGACATTGTGTGGACAGAACTGGAAGCGCCTGGCATTGCTGATGTTCTACTAAATATCTCACATTGTATGTGTTTTAAATACTGTCTACATTTATAAAATAAAGACTATTTTCAATAAGTACAACAGCTAGTAGTTCATTTTCTTTCCTAAAATAGGTCAGGTTCCATCCTTCTAAAATATAGAAAACAAAGGTATTTAGGCCTCAGGTCAATGATCACAACTTCCAGTAGAAGAGAAGGGAGTTGACTGTTGTTGATTCTAGAGAATGGAAAGAGGCATCTACTAAACGCCCAGTGGCAGTGAGGCAACCATTGCTGGTTCCCCTCGTTTGACAGACAATAACGGCTTGACCAGGAGAGGAGAGGGGTGTCCCAGTCCCTGCCTGGCCCGTGCTGGTTTGCTGTGTCACTTCAGTACCCCAACGCACCTGCTGCACAGTTGCAGAGCAGATGGACACGAGGATCTTTTTAAAGGCCAACACCACGGTGACCATGCCACTCAGACGGTGCACTGACCTGGGACGAGGGGCTCTCTCGTTCGCCTGGAGGAGCTCTCAGAATGGGAGAGTTCAAACTGCTACCTGACGTCCGTTTGTATCTGGAAGGAGCAAACATACAGAGGTGCGAACACTGGCTCTGGTAACTTGAGAGATGGAACTTTGAGCGGAACCTGTGTGTGTTGGGTGCATGCAGGGAGGGCTCGGGTAAGGGACTCTGGCCTGCACGTGGTTGTTAAGGTCTGCCTGCAGCAGGAGGGCTGCTGCCTCTCTGGGACTTTCTCTCTCTCTCTGCCTCTGTCCTGCTCAGTGCTTCATCTATGAGTGATCTTGTCCAGTGTGACTGCTGAGCTATTCTTGTTTATCGCTGTGTAGGGCTACTATTTATTTGATTTGTATTCTTATATTATTGGTGATTTGTTTTTTGTATGTCTATGTGCTTATTTGAACGAATTCTGGGGTCAGATTTCAGGGTTAGAATATTTGGGCATTTTAGCCAATATTTAGAGTATAAACATGTAGCCTTCACATAGACTGGGTGTTCTCAGTATGCTGTTAATGGACACTGGTGAACTGTACATTATACTGTAAGTGTGTTGGAGCTTTGGGTCTTGTAAAGGCAGTATTAGTTGAGCTCATGTCAAATCTTTCTTGCATCTGTCACACACAACAGCTGGCCTTTAAAGAGGCAAAGATTTCATACCACCACCACTCAATATAAAACCTCATCATCAAACCCACTGCAGCACACACGGCCATAAATGCATGTGAATGGTCATATTTGCACACACACACACACACACTCGTAGACACAAATTCACACACAAACACACACACACACACACACACACACACACACACGACCTATGTGCGTATAAACACGTACATGCACACACATTCACCCACACACAAGTTCATAAACAGAGACACACACAAATTCATAAACAGACACACACACACCGCAGACAAAGACACACTCACACACAGACACACATACACAAAAAGACATTCCAGCTGGAAAGAGGCTGATCCAAACTCAGAGAGAGGACAGTCTGCGTGCTGTAAGTGTGTGTGCCTGGGCTGCAGTTGTTTGGGGACGGCTGCTGCTCCCGTGGCCTCTCCTCCCCGGCTGTGATTAGGGCTCCAGAGGCTCTTTCAGTGCCTCGTCCTCACACAGGAGCCAGGTGGCCTACCGATAGAGCCAGGGCCCAGCCAGGGGAATTACTAACGCTTATCTGCAAGAGCAAGAGCACTCCGACCAAAAGCTGGACCAGAGGGGAAAAAACTAACCCCGAGCTACTGTGGGCTGTAATGTAACACTGGCACAGACAGGTCCGGAGTTCCCATAAACAATGTAAATAAATCAGTCTTGCGTTGGTGTGAGTAAGAGATAGGGTGAGGATAGTGTTTAGGGTTCATAACGCTGGCAAGCAGTGGAGCTCAGAAACATTATCTACGTAACACTATCTGAAGACATAGATGTGCGTATGTGCATACAATTACAGATGACTCGGTTTTGCTTGAAGTGTGTTTCAAATTCTATTCTATTTCATATTTCTTTTATTATGTTTGCTTCTCGTGTCTCAGTAGTGTTGTTTATGCTGCAAAACAGGACAAGAAATGACATGAGTTAATTACTAGATTGATGGCACATTAAATCTTCTGAATACTGAATATTTGATACTCATTCTATTCAGGATCTATACCAACAGAACAACTATGCCACTACACATTTTTTAGATCATTTTTATGTGTGATATTTATATAACTAAGGACAAAACATCACACTCTAAGTCGATTTCATGAAAAGTATCACCATGAATGATGTGCTGGACTGTGAGGTTTCTGTTTGTGAGCAAAAGTGAAACAGTGACTAAGTCCTCCGTGCCTCAGAGTAACAGCTGCAGGGATTGAGCGGCCTTTCTTCTAAAATAACCCCTAAGCTACCCTGTCTCAAAAATCACTGGGGGGAGGGGAGGGGGGTGGGGGGAGCAAGAGGAAATCTAATTTCTACTTAACATGAACAGATAACCCTCGCTAATAATCTCACTTGAGGGCACTTGCAAAACAACCTCTGCCACCTCCTCACCAAGGAGAAATGTCAAAGGTATGGCGCCTCGGCAAACTTTAGTGGCAAGCTAGTGTTGTCCTACATGTCTCCCACGGACACGTTATAATTCGTCATGTTTGTGGTCGAGGGGAGAACGTGTTTGCGGCACTACAGAGTTGGGCCACAAGCAAAGGTCCCTACCGCGTTGCCTCCACTGGGTTCGGGTGACATTTAAAACCATTCCGTGTGAGGCACACACAGTCCCTAAACACTGTGCCCAGGCCCAAAATAGTCCCGGCATCAGCTTTCACGGCATCCAAATGGGTGGAACGGACCATCAATCAATCTCAGAACTCTTCTTTCAAAACTGGACAGAACATGTGACAGAACTGTGCAGTACAACCTAACTTTATATACAGATATTTTTATATATATATTTACAGTATATTTTAAGTATGTACAGTATATTTTCATGGTGTTCAGATAACATATACACATGGGAGCAGCCAAGATGGACACTAATGAGATGCTATGGGGAGTCTAGGGAAGCCCTGTGCCTTCTAGGCTATTGAGTCCAGTGGGGCAGGGTGAGTGACAGCAGAGACAGGTGGAGAGGAGCATGGGGTTGCGCTCAGAAGCCCCTAAACTGCCCACCTGTTGGTGGCTCACTCCCATTCGTCTTTGACCTGTTGACCAACTTCCTGTCCCTCCCAAGACCGGCAGGCCCTCCGCCGCTCTCATCCTACTCCTAGCAACTGCTGTCATTCATAAATAACGCCATCAGCCGCAGTCCTCACCTGACCCGGGACCAACACAGGCCAAAGGGGACACTCCACCAAGGTCAGTCGCCCCCCCTACCCCCCTTCCTCCCAGCATCTTTCTGGGCTGCAGGGTCAGGGGGCAGACATGCCGTGGTATATGTGACCCCCAACAAAGAGCCCGCTTGGGCCCCTTAGTGTCACCCCATCCTCTGGCCACGTCAGCTTACTGCGCTTGTTAAAAGGTTAGCCAGCGAGCCTGACAAACAAGCCAGTAATAGGAAAGAAAAATAGCAAGATGGCGTTACATCACAGTTTTATATTAAATGACATTTACAAATACAATGAAAAATATATTTGTATCAGAAGTAGGTGTACAGTTTTGTATTTGGTCTATGGGTTTACAAACTGTCAAAGTACATCTGTCCTAACAATGTATAACATATGTAACACTGGTAGTGTTTTGTGGTCAAAATGGGAGTGAATTATGATAGCTTAATAGCTGTATGGGGTCATTTGGCTGTTGTGTGGGCATTTAGCTGCAATGCTCTTGGCAGCGATTCAACTTCTTGCACCTCAGTTTTATTTTCTCTGTGTAATGTTATCTGCAAGTGAGAATGAAGTTGGGGCTTAGGTTCCCTATTTCTGTAATTACTGCCTGGGTGCTAGTGTGCACGTGTGTGTGTGTGTGTGTGTGCATGTGTGTCTTTCTGGGGTCTTTGCATGTAAGTGTATGTGTGGGTATACTTTGGCGTTTTTGCATTTATGCCCAACATTTAGTTTATGTGTGTGTGTGTGTGTGACATGTATTGTATTGTATGTCTGGATACTGTAATGTTGTCAAGGCGTCAAACACCAAATATTAATTTGTTCTATACCACCATATCAGTTTAATTCTTAAGCCAATTCAGATTCCTCAGAGTCTATTATGACCGTAAATCAACACCATTTCCTGAGAAACCCTGTGAAAAAAAAATCCTATTACATTTCTTATCTCATCTAATATAATGAATGTGAATATAAACATTTTGCCATGGCTTGCCATTAATATTGCCACCCCGCTTAATGTCACTCTAAATCTTAAAGCAACACTGTGTGAGTAATATCATCGTTTAATGAGCCAATTTGTTATGGTATATTTGGATATCATCATTGGTTGGATAAAAACAGGAATTGCTTCCCCCAGCCATCCAGGACAGGACATGCACTGTGCAGTTCTGGGTAAAGAGAGAAATACATTTAAACCTTCACTGTGACATATCTCACTATATTGCCTACCAACCCTATCTAGCAGTGGAAAGTACAGTGTTTGGAAATGTTTGTGTGCCTTTTAGGTGACTAGTCCACCGGGTTTATTTTTTAGTGTTTTAACAACAGGCTCTGGAAGAAGAGTTCAGCTCAGGCTGGCGAGTACCAAAAACTGCAGCTGAGCTCTGCTAAATCACTGGACCATCTGGTGACCATCACAGGGAGCAGGGCTTTTCCCGTTCCTTTCCTCTTTCAACTTTCTCAAAACCTCCCAGTTCGGCCCCAGTAGCTTGCCTTTCAAAAGCATCCAGCGTTAGATCGTTTGGAAAAGCGAGCAGTTCATTATGATACAGCTGGCTCTGAGGACATGACTTTGAAATCAGAGATGACCTCAAAGTTATTTAGGCTTTTTTTTTTTGTGAACAGCTATAGTCAAAGACAAAAACCTAGACAAGAGGTGATGAACCACTTCAACTTTCAACACCAGTTGTTCACACACTGCATATGATTGCATTCCTCAAATTTAGAATTTAGAGGAAAATATCAACAAGTCAAACGATTTGTACCAGCTGCCATCTCCTCTATCATGTGCATGTCTACTATGCCTCCACTGTGTCCATTCCACCTCAGCACACCGCTGCATCAATGACTTTGAGCGTGGTCGCCTCACGCTTGCACGCAGATATAACATGTGCTGAATCTTTGGTATTCAACTGTTGTCCTGGCCGGGGAGGCTCACGCTTCCTCGTGTTCCCCACTAGGGCTGTCACCCTGATTTGTCACTTGGGCCCAGTAAGTGACGGGAGGGCAGCAGGGCCGAGAGAGACAGCTGAGCTGACCATAGGGGCCAGGCCTTGATCGTGTCCCGACGCTACGCTAAGGTCAGACGTATTCACACTTCAGCCAACCTTAAAATATATACATCACTGTGTGTATTTGTGTGTGTGTGTGTTTGTGTGTGAAAAAGAGATAATTACCTGGGTCCAGTCAGAGAGTCTGTACATGCTAGGTATTTGTTTTATTTTGAGTTTGCTCCCAGGGGATGCTGGCCATAAATGTTCTGCCCTGTGTCCCTCATTTTTAAGCATACGTTTTTTTATGTGTGTGATTTGTGTGTGTGTGTGTGTGCATGCTTGTCCGTATAACTTTTTTCTTTAATGTGGTGAAGTTTAAAATGTGCTAGAACACGCACTAAATAAATGGCTGCAAAAGTAAAGCACATTTGTCATCATGTTAGCTGGAGAGGGGTACCTCAGTGTCCCCCTCAGCCTTATTACCTTGGACAGATGTTCACAACGGTCTCCTTTTCTGGTGGTCTTGGACAGAACCCTAATAGTGCAGAGCCAGAGTCACAGGCCACATCACACAGTGCATAGATAACCCTTTTGGGACGTGCCCTGTGCCATATTGTTTAACAGAATTATCTTCACAGATAAGACTAATTCGGAAAAATATTGAAAGTTTCTCCCATTCACAGATCTTCTGTTGGTTACTAATGTGATATAGCCATGTTGGCGCTAATAAATATAAGGGTTGAAATTATCTGACATTTGAAAAAGATCCCATGAGGGAATTATGGGAGGTGATTGGAGGAAATAGGGAGATTAGGAGAACAGACAGGAGTGTGAGGGTGATGTAAAGGACAGAATGTCAACAGAAGGTTTTGGATTTGGGATTTGTTACATTTTGGGGCAGATTACTTTAAAAAACATGTTAAATCTCAATGTTCTTTTAATATACATTTTCATGTCTATGCTCTCCTGCTTTAAACTACGGACGCAGCTAGAGATCATTTGAATGATGAACATAGTCTCTCTAAGCATTACACAAATATAGATATAAATACACACAGACAGTATATTTTAAGAATATATTAACTAAACACATGTTCATGAACATGATAGACTCAAGCGAGACCCATGGGGTAGGCTGATTTGGGTCCAGTGAAATCTGGTTGGTTTGGCTCGGTCCGGCACCTGCACCCAGATTCGCTGATACGTTACTATGTAGGGCAGCAGCGGCTCTCTGCATCTCCGTGAGGACAGACGGTCATATCTGAGCTGGCATAGTTATGCGACCTTTCCCTCATGGTGGCGAAGCCAGGCAGAGTAGAGGGCAGCAGCGGGGTCGCATATAAACCTTCAGCCGAAGCGCCAAATGACGTTGCCTGGAAAAACACTCAATCATGGCTGAAACTATGACGCAGTTGGACAGAGAACTATGCCATGATTCATAGTGCTCCCCTTAGCGGATGATACTGAGCGGCCGAAATGTATGCGATGTAACCGCTACCCCGTTACACTCCGATAACCTCTGATCAGTCCTGTCTGAACTTCTGCAGGACAGTAAAGAGCTACAAAGGGAGAAACACACTCAAACTGATCTGTATCTGTGCCATGATAACCTGACCCAGAAAAACATGCTGACCACTAGGTGGCACTGGTATAAAATTATTTTACTGCTGACAAATGTCTCATCATGAATAACCAAATGCTCTAAATGCCATTACCTATAACACACATATTCTAACGTTTACATTCATACATCAACTGTCTTCAGCATATGATGTTCATATGCTTTACTGTAATAAGCATTGAGTCATAACTTAGTCTATTTGAGATTGAGTCTCATATTCTCAGTCTCATATTCAGGACATAATCTGACACAGACGATCACAGCTAGCTCTAGACAGAGCTTAGAGCAGTCGCCATGGCAGCAGGTTTATTAGGGTGGCGTGACACGGAGACCCAGAGTCTGGCTGCCTGTAAGACGCTGAGCTTCCCCCAAAGCCCTCCGCACCTGTAGGACTGGGCTACAGGGGCCGCCGCACGGCACAGCGGCTAACCGGCGTGTAATCTGGCGTGCTCGGGAGCACACAATGGGGTACAGTATTGGCGATAAGTCAGCGCACATCTATCAGGAGGCTCGGCCCGAGCGCGAGCCACAGCTCTGACACGCTCCGCACACTTGCCACTTATCCATCACTGCTACACCCCCCGAGTACACCAACCTTCCCCCCCCCAACACCCCCTCTTTCTTCTCTGCCTGCACCTCCTCCTTCCCACCCCTCATCCACGACCTCCCCCACCTACTTCTCACCACCATCTCCCCTTCTCCTCCCCCCCCCCCCCCACCCCCCTCCCCCCCCCCCCCCCAAACTTCTCCTCTTCCTCCTTTTTGTACTTTTCCACTACCACCTCCTTCTATTGCTCCTCAGTAACATGGTCTGCACTGGTATCTTTATCTGAGTGTCTGGCTCCTCCAGCCCTGTTGCTGGGAGTCTGTCCAGTCCAGCAGCCCCGGTTGGTGGACATCTTGTTTTCTCATCTGCCTTTGGGGACATTTGTTTCATGGCCTGACATGTGCAGGACAATTTCTCAGTGTTTCAAGGGGAGGACAGCTGCAGCCTAAATTACACTGAATCCGTGGCAGAGAGAGAAGAGGGGGGGATTTGTTTTGTGTGGCACAGTGTGTACATCCAACGTGTGTGTGTGTGTGAGAGAAAGATTTGGAGTGTGTGTGTGTGCATGTGGGTAAGAGAAAGAATTAGAGAGAGAGAAAGCATGTATGACTATGAGTTGGTGTATGTGTGTATGTGTGCTCATTCTGTATGTGCATTTCGTGTGTGTGTGAGCGTGTGTGTGTGTGTGTGTGTGTGTGTGTGTGTATGTGTGTTCATGTGTGTATGTCAAAAGACCCCAAAAACTTGTGGCTGCCGTGGGGAGCAGTTAGAGTGCGTTAGAGACATGGTGACTAAACACGTCCCGAGGATCGAAGAGAATCAACAGGTGGCATGTGAAGAGTCCCGCATGCTCAAAACTCTTCCATCATTCAAACACCCCCCAATCGCCGAATCCAGCCACTGAATCAATAGAGCCTCTGGAATAGCTTTACAGAAGAACCTGCATGCACAACAGAATGAATGAATCGGATCAGAGCCATTAGCTAATTACACGGAGAGTACGATTTCTGGGAAACCATTTGGACCACTGAGCAAGGGCCAGTAATAATCTCTTGGATGAAAAATAATTGTGGATTGTTCTGCTGGCACGCCGTGGATTTGATCCGGCAGCAGCCCCGTCTACTGTTACATGTGACGCATTGAAATGTGATTTTTCAAGTGTGAATCTCCGGAGAGCTTTCCTCACTCTCTCTCCACCTTGACATCTGTCCTATTAGTAGTAGGCCACAGAGTCCCTTTCAAAGGTACATGCAGCAGAGCGTCAGGGGAGACCAAAAATTTCATAACAAGAAGGCGAGAGCCAGGGCAGCCCTGGAGACAGCTGCATACCCAGGGCAAATATGAACACTGCCAGGACCTTCAAATGGCCAAGAGTTTACATGTAAAACATTTAAACAGTGGAAGCCCTTTTACAGGCAACAAAGATTAGGTTAGTATTAGTAAGTTAATGAGGACGTAGGGTTTTGTGTAATGTCAGTGATATGATGATATAATCATTTGAATGATATGATATAATATCATTGGAACACAATGATAATGATTCACAAGAAATACAAATATAAAATAAAAATAAATATATTGAATGTACTTAATTATTTGTGTTATAATCTATATGTGTAGGTATATAGATTATGTAACCTAGTATACAATATCCAATACATATCCAAACATTAGTGTTTTCTAAGGAAATATTTATTGAAATGCAAATATACATGTAATATGATACACATATTTTGCTATGGGTACTGGGTTTTGAATTATCAAAATGTGTGATAGTCAAATTCAATGCACTTACATATACACATACACTGACAATCATACACACAGACACACAGTGAATGATCATGGCATAACGCTTGTATGGTGTATGATAGGGGAAAGAAATACTGTAATTATCATTTATGGAAGATCATTTCAACATATATATATTTTTCATCTTTGACATTTACTTTACATTAATTCTTTAAAAGCCGTAGCATTGCCGTAGCAAATGCTCAAGCCCAATATAAATGTGTGCATGGTCAGTTTTTGAGTTATTGCTCTATGTTGCCTGGAAATAAATAAATAAAGTGCTCAAAATACAGCTTGATTTGAACAAATACTTACTAACTTGGTTATAAAGCCTCTTAAATCATTCCTATACAGTGCATTGCAAAATTATTAGAGCTAAGGTTAAAAACAAATGTAAGGTCATAATATGCAGAAATCAATTGAACGGGAAAACACTCCAGTACATTAGTTTATGTACATTTTAAAACAACTGTTGCTGGATGATATTAATATGCTATAATCCTATAAAGCTTCCCTGTCAACCCAGCTGAATGAAATGGTGCTCTTCTGTCATTGGCCGTTTCGGTTAAAACGAATAATGCCACAATATCCACTGTCTAATATCACAATTAGAAATCATATTACCCGCAACCATGTTTAAGCTGTCAAGATACCTCTGTCACAACGATATGTTAGATGTGCTCTGTTGGTCAGTATTTAATTTTAATTTCTTAAAATACATGTCTGTGTCCCAGGTTGCTAAGGTAATGCCTAGGTTTCTTTTTATTAACAATACAGTTATATATGGACAGACTTCCGGAAAAGTGCCATTAGACTAGTCTTTTTAAAGTAGTAATGGTGTCATAAAAATATTACAGTACACCTTACATACTTTAAAAACATTCTTTGATGAAAAACAGATGAAAAACAATGTACAGTACTGCTTCAAACTGTGTCATGCTTTGCTTGGAAAACCTGACCCCCAGACCCCCATTCATTTTTCTTGTGGAGTAGAGGTAACTTTAGGATATGGTTTGATTTGTATGAGGTTAATCAATGAGCAACTCACAGACCCATAGTTGCTGTTCATACTGCCCCAGTGTGACTTCTTAATCTGAATCTGAATGTGCCCGTTATCAATCTGTGATTTCATACATCTGACTTGCCTCAAATCTTGCTACCTGTGCATTAGAGTTTTGAATTTAAGTCAAATAAATACTTGAATGAAATATTCTGCCACCATTTCAAAAACAAACAGCAGTGTGAATGATGTGCCACCAAAAGCAGGCATTGATGTTCAGACAGGCATCCCAAATACCCTGAAGTACCTTTAGCTGGACCTGGCACTACCTGCGTCTGCCTCACCCGTGGTGCCAGCTCTGGGTTGAGGGGGCATGACACAAGGCAGGTGCCCCCTGGCACTGAAAGACCTGCTGAGTAGCGGTGGCTGTGGCATACCTATGACTTATGACCACTGGCAGGAGCAGTCTGTGGGCTCCTGGATGGAGTAGTTGACCCAGGTGGAGTTGCCGCTGCAGTAGAGCTGCACGGTGCGTCGCTGAAGGCCCATCTCCCGGCAGCACTTACAGAAGCGGGCGTACGTGTTTATGTTGTAGTTGTATATGCTAGCGGACGGGCACTTCCCGTCACAGGACACTATGTTCACCTGTAAGGTGAGATCAGGAGCAGGCAACAGGGTTACTTAAAATGGAAACTTTGTTGTTCGGCTATGATAGTTCAGAAAGTATCTGAAAAGGTAACATACGGGTCTGTTGCTTCGACAGTCATTTTTTCTGATGGTCATTCTCACAGTAACTTTCTGACATGACTTGCCATCCTCTTTACCTGAAAAGTTGTTAAATGGGCAACAATGTAATTTCCTGCAATCACAATCGGTTCACAATGACAGAGCACCAGTCAAGTCAACTGTGCATGCCATTCAAATCACTGACACATAACTTTTCATGCTCAGAATGTCTGTCATAATATCATATCCCACAGCACACTTTTAGTTCACAGATTAGTGAATTGAACACATCTTTCCCCACTTGGCTACAAAGCATTTAATATAATCATGATGACAATATTCTAGTACATAATTCAAACACTTAAAAACAGAGGGCAGATCATGGGTGTTTGTTTACAAAATAACAATTAATATAATGATAATTTAATTGAGTACCCTCTGTTTAAAAGTGTGGTTTATAAATGGAAAAAAAGGTTTTAACATAATAGCTAGTATAACTGTATAAAATGCACAGAAAGGTGTAATTATTTGGATAACATGGCACATAAAAAGTGTATTCATTAATAAATCAATGGGACTGAATTAGTTCAAGGTATCTGAGTATTATTTTTACAGTCTGTAATTTCTAGTGTTGTATGTGCCATATTCTCCAATACATTACAACAGAGCCCCACACCAGTATCTATAGAACTAAATGATTGGTTACTAGTTTCAGTCGCACGCTCCAATAAACACATGCAAGAGCTACACAAATACTCACTACTCGGCCACTACCAACAGTACATTGTTGGCAAACAACAATGCACTGCCCGTACTGAGCAAAATGGGGAAAGACTGAGCCGTGTGTCGCGAGAATCGCTAGCAGAGACAAGCTACTGTAATAGTGAATATATATTGGTTTCTTTTCGAAAATGTAGCATGTGTCCTATTTCCGTTGTTTTGAGAGTGGAGAGTTGGAGTGAGATGGGGGGAGTACATTGTTGGGAATCAACAATGGTGCTGGCGAGCCTTGTTGTCTCCTATCTGTCTGGTACCTCTTTCACAGTTTGTGCTAACTGTCGGTTTCAAAGGGCTAATGGGAAAAGGGAACAGGGAAAATCCAGTACCTGGTAGGGGTGGCAACAGGGCAGTATAAGGTTGTCAGTGCCACACATGAGACTAAAATGGCTCTGCATTGTTAACAGTTAACATTTTACAAAGATACACTGGTAGCAAATTCTATGATCCAGTATTCATGAAGCTTTATAAAGACATTCATAAAGAGTTATAATATATGTATAACATTTTACAACTAATGACATTTCTTCATAGTATAAGTGGTATTCATAATTGCTGATACACTCTCATGACTGTACTAATAAGGCATTATAATGTTTTCATACACAGTAAGCCTTCACAACTTAAAGTGTCACCATACAAGCTTCCTTGGCCTTTTGATTTAGGGAAACATACAACCTTACTTATTTTTTGTAGTAATACCTTACTGATTTCATAGAGTGTGGTATTATTTGGTGTGGTACTATTTATTATGCATTGAGTATGCAGTAAGCATTTGTAACTCTTCACCATTTGGCATTAGGAATTGGACATGTGAAAGGCCAGTTTTTAAATGTATGCTTCACAATGGTCTGTGACCCTTTCAGTTATAAAGGCTTATAAGATGCTGTAAGGCCTTATGGGAACAGTTCTAAGACTGTATAAACAACTATGAACATTTATGTCATCAGTAATACGAGTTCATAAATACATTAAAACCATTATTGAAAGGGTTTATAAGGCCGTGGGTACTGGGTACATAGAAAGTGTTAGGACACAGTTATAGCATTCAATAACATTCCTCATGTTGTTTGCTTTTAAACATCTGGCAAATATGCAATTCAGATCTCTGTTTTGGTGTGCATTTAAAATGAATAGTGTGGTAAGCATGACTGAAAGGGCAAGGAGAATTAGTATTTTGTTAACATTTACTTTGAAAATAATGTCTGAACACTTTGTGGACATGTCTAAACCACTACCAAACAAACAAACCAACACACCAGCCCATTACTTACATGTTCTACAGCATCCATCCATATAACTTACTATGGTACCGCCAATCTAGAAGAAGAAAGCAAGTGTCAAGATGCATGGTGGTGCACTCCTTGCAAATGACTTAAAGAATGAATGAATGAATGTCTGGGTAAGAGAGGCAGGACGAGCGGACGAGTGGGCTTACCTTCATACACTCGGTCTCATTGAAAGGGGGGCAGCTGTAGGAGTAGGAAATGAGGGTGGGCCCGGAGTGGGTGTCTGCACATTCATACCGCATGCAGTCTGACACCCACGTCTTCCCTGGCTGAGGAGGGGGAGTCAACACAATGATGATTTTATTTTTGGCTCAAATTGTAGACATCTCTCTTTGATCGGCTTCCTTTTTGCCCCCTGAACACACTGTGAAGAATGCCTCAAAAGACAACACAGGGGCTGTAAACCTCAAACAAACACTTAAACAAACATAAACACACCAAACCACGGCCAACCAATCAACAACAACATGGAAGGGGACCCGCATTAACTACCACCCCTACCCCCAACAATCTTGTTGCCGATTGGTTGGCCAATGTTTGTTATGTTTTAGTTCAGATTTCTTCAGATCTTTTGAGTCCAGCTTTTTTCCCAATGTATTCAGGAGGCAGAAAGCTAAACGCTCAAGGGGAGAAGCCTACGATTTGAGACAAAAATAAAATCAAGCTAAAAATTCTACAGCATCTCATTGAGCACCTTTAAAAGTTCCATTTTGCTTTATCCTAAAAATGCAGAGATGTGTAATTGTAAAACAGCTTACCTTATACAAAGCAATGGAGCCATTTTCACTTTTGTAGAGGCAGGAAATATTCCTGCAGACCCCACAGCATGCTGACAGGTCTTTGGGTGGGATGTACATCTGATTCTGAGGAAGTCATAACAATAATATTACATAAAAAAACAAACTAATGAAAACAAAAGAAAAACATGTAACTAAGGATGCCATTCACGTATTATAATCCACAACTTGAGGAGACCCTAACCCATATATTTTAAGTTGCTATAACAACCTTTCAGTATGCTATACCTTCATACATGGTGATGATAGTCTGGTATACTGTACTGCATAACTGTGGAGAGCATCAGCTTTACATATCTTAATAACCCTAAACACAAACACCGCTTTCAGTGTCTATATTGAAATTATGTTAGAACAGATTTCAGTAATGTTACAGTAACTTACCGGGTAACACTGAGCGGAGCAGTTGGTGCTGGAGGTCCGTAGGAGGTGAAAACCGGTGAGCGGGTCTCGTGCGGATGTGCAGTGGGTGGCGAAACATACACCCTGATCATTATGCTCCACTAGAGTCTGGCCCGGACGCATCACACCCCTCTCTCCGTCCACACACACAGCATCTCGCACTGGTCAATCCACAAATCCATCCACAAATCAGAGAATCCCACCCACGTACACCACACCAAAGCAGCATATATGCAGCATGAACTTTCACAGTCAGTGCAGATGGTTACATGTACAGAGAAATCTGATTCAAGCATTGATCAGGGTATTCAGAATTCTGAATTGATGCTAAAAGAAATTCTAAAAGAAATAGGATTACTTTGATAGTGATAATAATAATAAATGATAATCAGAGTGAAATTCAACTGACAGTCACTGCATGTAACCGCAGTGACTGTCAAAGAAGTCATATAGGACGCTAACTAAAAATCTACAATATGTAGGGTAAAGTAATAATGTTGCACGCCAGAAGCATGAATATTTCAATCATTAAAATTGCTTACAATGATAATATAATTGGGCCCTCACAAAGACATAACTAGACTGGTTCACTCACCACACTTGTATCTCTTACAGCCACACTGGTCAGATTGATATGACCTGTCAGGCTGTAGGATCTCACCCTGCACAAGACAATCAAAGCCAACCATAAAGACATAAATCATACACCCAGTGACAAAAAAAAACATCATAAATCAGCAGAATTAGAGTTGCTCGCTGGTAAACTGAGTCACACCTGGGTGATACTTACCAACGCACATTTGGGACTTTGAATCTTGTCACATGCACACTCTGTAAAACACACATATCAGATAGACTAGTGGTTAAAGAAGACGCACAGCACTGTGACATGGTGAGAACGAATGGCGGATGGAGAGTGTGTTACCACATGTGCGACGGGGACAGCAACGGCCTGGCAGGCTGTCGCTGGATACAGCCATACCCTGTGGACAGGAGAACTCAGCGCAGCGGAATGGCTCGCAAACTGTGGAGTGGAATTACATGGTATGACAGTGGATTAAATATCAAATAACCAAATGCATTACCATGCACCTGCAATTAGTATCACAGGCACGTTTTGAAACTTTAAGACACCTTAATCAGTAGTGGACAGTAATGGTGTGATGAAGCGTGCAGCACACTAGAGCTTAGGGACGTGCAGGATGTGTGGAGGACAGGGACCCCTCTTACCACAGTGATATGATGGACAGCATCGGTCAGTGCTGTTCGCATCCACTGTCAGCAGCTCCCCCTCCTCACATTTCGGAACAATCTCTGGGCACGTGTCACACACTGAGGGACACACACACACACACACACACAGACACACACACACACACACACAAATCTTAATCTGTGAAAGTGAAATTAGTACTGTATGCGGTATTCTTTCCTAAGCAAACAATAAGGGCCGTGCCAGTCCAGTCCTGCATATGGATGTCTGCATGTCTGTGACTTACTGCAAATGTACGCAAGACAGCAGCTTCCATCAGTCTTTGTGGCAACGGCGGTCTGGTCGTCCCGGCAGGGTGGAATCTCCGCCTCACACAGCTCAGGGTCACACTCTACACAGAGATACAGTAAAGGGATCAGACAAAACCTGTTGCAAAGTAGGGCAATGGATACAGCTACAAGGTTAAGAGATCAGCCATCATATACATGAGAAGTCACCGGAGTCATGGCACGAAACCTTAGCCCGCTGAGCCACGGCGCCTCCGAGAAGAGACTTAATATAGTCTATATACTTCATTATATATGTATATATACTGTATATACATATATGCATGTCAATGAACATTTGACTCAAGAAGTTTACTACATCTTTCAGCATGCATTCTGAATGCTTCTCTCTCACGGCCCTAATAACAAATAACGCTTTACACACAGGGGCATATGAGATACAGTATGAGGCCACTTACCACAGGTGTGGTCGGGGCAGCAAGAGTCTTCCTTGTGGTACGACACCACCCTCTCTCCAAACTTGCACTCCGGTAGGGCAGCGTCACAAAGACTCTGGTTACACACTGAGCCAAAAAGAAACACCACCATTCAGACTGATCAGAGTTTTGAGATCCTTGTCTGCAAAGAGCCTAACACCATGCCCATAACAGGGTTTTATTCTTAGGAAATTGCATTTGACTGACCAATTACATATTTTGTTGTGGTTTTAATTTGTATATTAAACCAATGACAAACATGTTTTGATATGTTTTAGTATTTTTTTTCATGCAACACCCACATCAAAGCAATAAGAATCCAACCCATTACTTTCTGAAGCACCCAAACCATCGCTACACTATTCTGACAAGGGTGTTTGATAGTGTTTAGCATTACTATTGCAGTCTTTGCTTTATCATTCAACCACATAGGTAGCAGTTGTAAAACCCACCACAGGCCTTCTGTGGGCAGCAGCTCTTGTCGTCGGCCAGGCTGATGACCACCTCTCCGGCCCTCTTGCACTCGGGCTGGGGCGCCTCCGTGCAGTTGTACTCCACGGGCACGATGGTGTCGTTCTCACACCTGTACATGCAGCAGCCATCTTTGGAGGCCTTCCACACCTCCCCCACTGCACGCGGCGTCCCGAAGCTGTCGGTGCATGCTGGGGAGAAACGGGACACGACACTCAGGCTGCTTGAGAAGGAAAAAATAATCTCGAGGCGGAGCTGAGAAGGATGTGGGTCAACATCAGGCCTGACACAGCAGCCATAACAAATAGCTCTCCCCTGGTCAAAACAAGTGCTAGTGCCCAGTGGCTCACAATGGCACCCTTAGAGCTGTGGAGAGGCTGCATGGACGCTTGTCAGTTGTGTGTCAGTCGTGGGCTATTTTTATACACATGGAAAATTAAAAAGGATATTAAAACTGTTCCACTATATAGATCCTTCCAATTGGCATAATTTGTAAGCACTACATACAAAAACAATCTGTTACACAGGTTTGCTTCAACAGTACAGAGTACAGATAACACAAACAAACAATTCTTCACTTTTAAGTCAGTTTGATCACTTCGGGATAAATATGATGCAATTATCAGAACTGTATTTAATTTATATGAATATGCATGAGGTTTATGTCTACTGAAAACATATAGCCTACTGTCTTATATGTAACCTATATGTGTTTTAAATAAAACAGAGTGACATGAGGCACATGAGACAGATGTTAGGCTCTCCATACCACACTTGCTGGGTGGGATGCAGAGGGCGGAGTAGGGCCGGTGGAGGAGGGTCCCCTCTGGGCACACGCAGCCCTCGGTCAGGCCGGAGCACTGCTCAGGGTCGTACTCAAACTCATGGTTGGGACACGACTGGGCCGTGCACGTGGTCAGACACGCCTGGTAGCGAAGACTCTCAGGGCAGAGGAAGGCTGAGGAGTCCAAAAACAACCGCTACACTTAATACAGCAAATCAAATAGTGAGTGAATGAATAAAATGAGGATTCAAAATCTAGCTTTTATTTTGACTAGCCGCCCTGCAAAAGCGAGACAATCAGTGAGCGTGTTATTATTAGTCTGAACTTACGGCAGTAGTCTGGGCTCCTCCATTCGATGCAAACATTGAACTTGTGACAAGAAGCGACATATGCAGCCAGAGCCACACACGGATTGTTCACATACTCCGCGTCGCGCACCCACAGTTCACAGAACGTTGCAGGTGGAACCTGAAACCACACAAGGTGAACTCAACTATCAACAATTGTTTTGTGTAACATACACACACACACACACACAAACGTACTGTACACACATACATACACACTCATAGATATAGATATACCAACTTACCAGATATATATATTCCATTTTGGAACACAATATTTCTTATAGCCCTCTCGGCTTCTATCACTCTCACTCTCATACACACACACACACACACACTTTCTCACACCATGTCAACAACCCTCTCAGCTTTCCTGCATGGATGCTTTGGAGTACACCTGGGACACGTACATAGTCATGACAGGGAATGAAGCTGTTGTTGTGCAGCATGGCCAGGCATTCGGAGCAGTCGCTGGTGGAGCAGTTGACCTCGCGCCTGCGGCTCTGACTGATGTAGCTGGTGGTGTTGGGGACCTGCCAGCTGTCGATGAAGACAGCAGGGTCCTCGCTCTCCCCCACGGTCGTGCCATTGGACAGGGTCAAGTCATTAGCCGGATTGCCATCGCAGCAACCTTCCACGGGGGGATGAGAAGGAAGAAAGAGTAGAGAAAGAAAGAAAGAAAAAAGGGAGAAAGATATTTGTATTAAAATGTGACATAAAACCACAAAGTAAGGATAAAACACTGTGGGCAAAGTATAATAAACGTACATATACTGTATAATTTCATGTATAAATTATAAATATATATTTTATTTTAATACAAATTATATGAACTACTTATAAATTATATATACATACATGTATAATATATATTTTATAGCAATATAATATAATAATATGTCATTTATATATTTTAAGTAAATAGCACTTACCACACAGGCCCATGGTGGGCAGTTTTCTGTTGTATGTGTCAGTTTCAAGCACCATCATGCCAGTGCTGTGAAACCACTGGATCTTCAGGCCTGTAGGAGTCCTGATCAGATACATGTTGCCTGTGTCCAGGATCTCAAACCCATACTTCTTAAAGCGTGGCTTGGCATACCTGGAGTTCACATATAACTGCAGAATACATTCCCAACAAAAAGCTTGTAAGGACTTTGAATTGTGAAAATAAATAAATACAATTATTTACCTTATTTGTATGGTTATATGATATTTATTTATTTTTTTTATTTATATTTTTTAGGAAGACAAACAGGACTCACCCTTCTCTGTAGCCTGTTGATGAGGACATTGTGTGATTTGTGTGTTATGTTCAAAGCAACTAAACAGAGGTTTGTGAAATTCCACAGTAGCTGCAAAATAATGAGGAAGATGATGAGACACATTAATGACAACATCATGAGATGATAATAAAGACAAAATATCCATTCACAGTGAGCACAGACGTTTCAGGTGCTGTTCTTCTAAACATACCGTGTCTGAAACTGGGCACTCTTGGACGAGGATGCTGACTGTCTCGTTGGGAAGCTGGGTCACCACATAGGAGGCTGCTTTGTAGATCGCAACACTGTTGCCATCGAAGGTGATGACATTAAGGTCAGGAAATACAGAACAGCGACCTGGTGGGGTTTAATAAAAAAACACCCAAAGTAAACAGACAAAAAAATTAATGATAAAAAAAATGATTTCTGCCAATGTTAGTGTATGAGTGTGTGTGTGCATGTGTATGTGAGAGTGTGTGTATGTGTGTGTAGCAGTAGTGTCGCAATGCAAGGTACTTACATGGGCAGTCCCATTTAGGGCAGCACTTGTCTCCATTCACAAGAATGGCAAAGCCCAACAGGCCACAGTTGGGAGGCGTGGAGTTGTAGGGGCAACTCTGAGACTTGTTGAACATAACCAGTTGTCCTCCCACACAAATATATTTGGTACATTCATCAATAATTTCAGAATAGGGTGGCTGAAACAATGAAAATAAAGAAATTAATATTCATGTTAAGTATTAACTGAAACTGCAGTCCTAGAGTAAGCTAGCATACATTTGATATATATTTTACATACATTTATATATATTTTATGTAAAAATGTTACTCAAATGCTATGTTAGGTATGACCTGAAATGGCAAACCTAGTGTAAGCAGACATTTAAACATGATGATAACAAGGAAACTGTTTCATATTAAAACTCAAATGCTACTAGTGAAATTGCACTCATTATGAGTACTCCACATTCAGACTGAGATGATTGTGTCTTTAAATGAACACAAGGTTTGGCAGCACATCAAAGAAAATAAACTCACTGTGCACATCCTGGTTGAAGGGACGGTCATGGTGGCAGGTACAGCAGAAACAGAGGGGGTATCTGGGGCCTCAGATGACTCCTCTGAAGTGGGCTGAGTTGTGGGCGACAGTGATGTCTCCGTCCTCCTCACAGGTTCTGACGTTCTGGTGGAGAGCGATGTGGAAGGGGAAGAAGGCACTGGTGCTGACGTTCTAGTTGTCTTGACCTCCTCCGGTCCCAGAGTGGATGCAGTAGTAGGCTCTGGAGTGGGGCGAAGAGCTGACGTAGGCATGGTGGCAGATGTAGTTCCTTCTGTGGTGGAGACCCTCACAGCAGAGGTGGTGGTTGTGGTGGTGCTAGGGGTGGGGGTAACAGCGGTGGTCCTTTCGGGTTGTGCTACTGTTGATGTAAGAGTGACCACCGGCCTTGAGGAAACGGTTGTGGTCTGTGTCGGTAGTGGCTCCTCCATTTTAGTGGTGAGTTCTGTGGACACAGTTCTGACTGTGGTTCGAGACGTGTGGGTTGGCGACACAGACTCTGATGGCGAACTGGGTGGTGTCCTTGTGGACACAGTGGACGTAGAAATCAAAGGTGTTGTTGATGTTGTTGTTGTTGTTGTTGATTCTATTATTTGAGGAGTTGTGGTGCCTGTAATGGGGGACACAGGGGGAGCTGCTGTTGAGGGAGTAACTCTGGATGTCGTCCGAGGTGTTGTTGTGGTCCGTGCGGTTTGCGTGGTAGTGGGGCTTAATCTCGTGGTAACTCTCTCGGTGGGAGTGCTTGGTCTCGGCGTGGTTGACGTGGATGTTGTGTAGTCTACCGGTGACCATGGCGATGGCCTGGATGTTGTAGCTGCTGTTGTTGACACCTCGACCCTCCCTGTCACTGGGGGGACTCTGGAGGTGTCAGTGTGAGGATGTAAGGTCACTGGCCTCACAGATGTGGTCTGGAGGCTGGGTCGAGGCGGCCTGGAGGTTGTTGAAAGCGTACTGAATCTGTCTTTTGTCGTCACCTCTGGAATTAGTGTTGTGGTTGTGGAAACTCTGCTAAATGCACTTTCTGTGGGTGTTGTAGATGCTGTTGTTGTTGATATTGTTGTTGTTGTTGTTGATGAGAGAGTTGGTCCTGTGACTGACGTAGCAACCTTTGTTGTCACCCTGGGGCTTGAGGTAACTGTGCTGGTGGATGTGACCTCAGCTGGACTAACAGGTGATGTAACAGCCTTGGTGGTTGAGGTCACTGTCTGCGTAACAGGAGCGGGTGTGGTGGAAGTTTCTGGATAATGAGGACGTGTCTGCCAGTCTGTCGTTCTTTGTGTGCTGGGCTGGGGCGTAGTGCTGGTCACCTCCACATGTGGTCTGTATGTAGTGGTCTTTGTAGAGGAAACCTGAGACACAGCAGAAGTTGGCAGCGATGACGTAGCCTCTGTTTGCGATGAAGTTGTGAGAGTGGTTGCCGAAATTGCATGCATTGACTCTGATGTTGTAGGTCTTTCTGGAAGCCTCGTGGTTGAGGTGATTTCAGCCGGCACAGGCTCGGCAGAAGTGGTGTAAGAAGTGGTTGATTGTGTGGTTGTAGTCTGCCACCAGTCAACTGTAACATACTCAGAGGTTTCTGTAGTCGATTTGGTGGTTGAAACTCCTGGTGACCGAGCAGTCCTTGAGGTATATGCAGTGGGTGATGGTGTTTCTCTCGTAGTTGTTAGCTTCGTTGTCATGGTTACCCCAGGTGGTGGTGTTATACGGGTGGTACGAGTGCTTACAGAAGAAGGCGCCGTTGGAGGGACCACTGTGGTAGCTGTTGTCATCGACGTAGCTGCTTGCCCTGAAGTAGGCAACGCAGGCACAGCTGTTGTTCCTGTCCTCGTTGGAGAGGTGGCAGCCTGAGTCCTGGAGGACAGCTCAGGAATGGTGGTTGTGGACGTTTGAGGTTCTGTGGGGGACGTCGGCACTGTCCGCTCTGTTGGTGCCGTGGAGCTGAGAGGGTGGGTTGTACGAGGGGCTCTGGATGGTGTCGTCTTTGCTGTGGTGAAAGCGACACTGGGTGTGGTCGACTCTGTAGTGAATTCCGGAATGGTCTTCACAGTGGTGGTCGCTATGGTGTGCGTGGGAGAAGTTGTTGGTGAGTATGCAGTTGATGTGAAAGACATGGTAGTCCTATCCTCTGTTATAGAGGTTGTTGTTTTGACTGTTGGTGTGGAAAGTCCAGTAGTGCGCTGTGTTTCTGAAACTCTACTGGGAGCGGCAGTAGAGGAGGAGGTAGTGGAGGTGGTTGTCCTGTCAGTTACCGGAGAGAGCTCGGACACTGTGGTTGGCTTGGTAGTGGTGGTGGTAGAGGTGGTGCTGGTAATGAGATGGGGAGATGGCCTGGCGGTGCTTGAAGTGGCTTCAGTGGAGAGTCCCCTAGTGGTGGACACTGGAAGTGCAGGCTGAGTGCTGGCTGTGGTTGGCCCCCAGGTGGTACTGGTGGGTTCAGCCACAGTAGGGAGTGTAGATGAGGGAGTGGTGGGGGTGCTAGCTGTTGTGGCGGGTTGTGGTGGGGAGGTGACCCCTGTCCTGGCTGTGGAGGACGTCAGCCAGAACTGTGATGTGGGGGAGACCGGAGTCGTTCTCTGAGTACTGAGAGTAGCAGACACAGAAGTGGAAGAGGGGCTAGGAGTCCTGCTTGTTCTTGTCTCAGTAAAGGGGACAACAGAGGTGGTGGGTGAGGTTGCAGATGTCCTTGTGGTTGTCCTCACAGTGTCCACCACCTCTGGCCTGACCGTTACAGACGGGGTTTCAGAAACGCCAACTGGCACCACAGATGTCCTGGTGGTTGAGGGTTGGGTTGGCCCAATCGTTATGGTAGTAGCTGTAGTGACCTGTGTCTCTGTGGTGGTGGCTGGGGCTTGCGCTGTGCTAGAGGTCTCCATACCAGGACTGGTGGTTGAGAGGACTTGAGTGGTGGTGGTGGTGGTGGTGGTGGTTGTGGTGGGGGCTGTGGCTGTGGTGGGGGTGGGGGAGGAGGAGATGAGAGTGGCACGTGTGGTGGAGGGGCCCAAAGTGGTTGTGCTGGTGGCAGAAGTGACAGCTGCAGGTGTTGCGGCGGTGCTGGACGGCGTAATGGGCTGAACAGCAACTGGGGGCTTAGTGCCTGCAGACAAACAATAAGACTACTGTTAGATAGGAGCGACCATTTAAGAGTGGAAAAGACAGGGGGGGGGAAATGCTTCGCCTGTGGCAAGAGTGAAACCCCATCACCAGGAGTTTGTGGAGCCAGATTAGAGCATCAAGCTTAATTAAGCAGATGTTAGCCTGAATATTTCAACATTCAGGTAATGTGATATGGCAGTGCAATGATAATATGCAGCGCTATGAACAGAGCTCGTGAACTCTGGAACATGTGCTAGGAAGTTCTACACAAACGTGGTCATCTTATATACAGTACACATACTCTTATGATAAAGTTCCAAGAGACTGAATCAGTGTGATGCTATTATCTGTCAGTATCTTACAGTCTTCCAGATGGACACATCTCTGGGTGACCTCATCAAGGACCATGTGGGGAGGACAGAGGGGGAGACATCCTTCCACTCTACAAAGACAATCAAACAAAATGCTAAATCAACAACCAGGTGTCAATACAGCTTGAGGTGAAACATCAATAAACACTATTAAGGGCATGGGCATAAAACAGTTTTATATCATTATTACATAAGTAACTTGGTTTTTAAGACTGACGATCAAGCCAAATGAGAGCCATTCAATGCATCCAAATCACTATTTGTAAATACTAAAAAGGTTCAGCATCTTTTGTTACAGCATTATCAGAGCATTGAGAATATCATGCATTTAAAAGAAAGTTTGTGACGACGCAACTACCTCGCTCAGAGTATCAATAGTGTGCTTAAGGCCAGGAGTTAATGTGTAAGTACTCTGATAATGCTACAACAGATGTCTAACCTGTTTAGTTTTTACAAAAAAATATTGATTTGAATGCGTCTGGACAAGTGGCGCTGGTAAGTTTATTGAAACCCATTGTGAGCTTAAAACTCAAAACTTAAAAACTTTTAACGTTTAACACATGCACATTCTGAAAAAGATCAAAGGAAATATCTTTCATTCTGTATTTTTTTTAATTTATGAGATCTGGGTTAACAGCTATCTGACAGCATGCTCGTCTAGAATAGCACAGTGACTTTATCAGTGCAAAATTCACAGGTCAAAAACAGAATATGAGAAGCACAAAGAACTTTCCCTGGGCTCGTGTTACAGCTCCGCATTGGCCCTGTGTTACTCAGTGGATGCAGTCATGTCCCCAAACACTCTGTAAATGCTTTAGACTCAGCCGACCATGGTTGGCGAGCTGCATGACGTGTGGTGTGTGTGCCTGAGCGGGTCGCCATGGGACGAGTTTAAGGGCTCTTACTTTAGAATGGTGACGCAGCTCTGGCCCAGCGGGTCGCTGCAGGTCCGAAAGCAGGGGCTGGTGCACGACTCATAACGCCACTGGCATCGCGGCCGGATCTGGTCCTCTTGAGATGATGCTGAAGAGAAGACAACATTAGGGACCATGTTCTCCATCAAATGTCTTTAACCTGAATAATCTAATTTAATAGCATACTTCTTAATCTTGATACATTATATAACAATATTTGAAAGGGATTGATAACAAGCTGAAGAAAATCGTGTTATAATACTGCTATGACTAGGCGGCATAGCAGATGCCATTAGCAGATGACATCTCTTATCCTGTTTCATTGTGATGGTCAGATCATAGCAAGTTTTTGGCCCACTTATCTTTGCAAAGACACTATGATATGTCAGTAACATCAGTAAACTGTTTGTGTAATTTCTGACGGCAGTAATCTGAACCCATCAAATGACTGGGCACCAACTGGCATGATGATGGAAAGGATATCTGCCACAACTTGTTTATGATAAGGTTATACCAGTAAGTTGATGGAGAGTCCAAGGAAAGTGTTACCACATATATCAGATAGCAGTGGCGCATGTAGAGGACACTGATATGGATCCACCTTAGTAAGCCTTTCTTTAAAATGTCAACTACATCAAATCATTTCACCTCTGTGGACTCACTTTGATATTGAGATACAACATGAGCACATATGCATGCCCTTATTTCATCAATAGTTTATTTTATGATTTTTTTTTAAGATCATTTCTGGCCCATGGGTAGAGTGAACTTTGACCTCTACATGTACATCACAGCAGTGCAGTTTTCTTTCAGCACAAGTCTGTGTCTTGTATATTGGGGTGAATCTGCTGGACATCCCTTTCACTGCTTATCCTCCTTGGCTCTTATTTCTTTAACCAATACCCCTGGCATGCACCACCCCCTGCCCCCTCTAACCTCAGTCAGAAACCTAATGCGCTCTAACTTTTCCATTAAACTAAAACAAATGCTGTGGTATATTTAGCTGGGTTAATTGGTCTGGCTCAGTAAAAACCTGCACCACTTCTTTGCTGGAGGTGGAAAGCGGGAGACGAGAGCCAGGAGATGGAGGTAGAGGACACTCTTGGCTTTTCATGTCCCTGAAACATGTACTCTGAGCCTCAGGGCTAGGTACCCTAGTAACATAGCTCTTGGCCGTCAGACGCACGGATCAGTTGAACTCAATGTTGCTAAGGGTTTGAAATCTGCCGCTGAGGACACTGACGCTGAGTGAGCTTCTTCCTTGCTTCACAGAAACCTAAAGACCCTAGTACTCTAGTATACCTAATACATTAGTATTTCTTACACACACACACACACACACACACACACACACACACACAC
>JAGFZM010001638.1:644157-686500 GCA_017657215.1 Limnothrissa miodon
ACACACACACACACACACACACACACACACACACACACACCATACCTACATGCATATTAACACGCACACACTCCAACAAACTCACAGACAACATACAGTTGCATATCATCTGTCTACCATGCATGAGTACACGTGCACATACACATACACACACACTCACACATGTGCACACACATACACACACACACACGCACAGGCACTGCCCTGGACCTCAACAATCCTTCTGATTAAAGCAGTACTTCACCATCAGCCACTCGCCATTGACAAAAGCTGTCATTTTTCAGCAGGGTGGGCGTGTGCCAGTCAACAGCTGCATGGCTCACCATTACACGCCAAACACCAAACATGGCAGTGCCCACAAAGCGCCCATTAGCACTGTAAATGAGTGTTTGTGCGAAACGGGACAGATGAGAAGGGGCCTACGGGGGGTGCCTTACGGCAAACACACACTTTGTTCTTAGCCTCAGCTGTCTCAGGGCCCCCCGCACACACACACACACACACACACACACACACACCCTGAGGATTTGAGTTTGGGGCAGGCTGACTTGAGCCTGCATAGTTTAGAGATTTCCACATTTCACTAGATGGTCATGGTTTAGAGCGTTGGACTGTATAAACAGTTTAGACTCAAACACAGCGCCAGAGGTGGCTTTACAGGAACTGCATGCAATACAAGTCACCTTTTTTGTAAGTATGCTAAGTAAGTAAGCTAAATAAAACTAAAAATACAAAAAAGTCTTTACATTCCTAAAAATGTAATTCTTACCTTACCAAATACACATGTACACACACACACACACACTCAATCTCTATTGACCGATCACCTTTCTGTCTATAGACACACTAGTACATGTAAATACATATTTACAGTTTACACTTCATTCACACACACACACACACACACACACACACACACACACACACAACCATTTGGGTACAGCTGACCTGTTAGCCTGAAGAGGGTGGCTCTGCGGAAGCCATCTGAGTGGCTGTACTTCATGAGGTGAACCCATGAGATCATGTAGTGGAGGAAGTAGCCCGGCTTGGAGAAGGACTCCAGCGAGGCGTAGCCGGGGATCCAGGTGTCCTGGTGCAAGACAAAAGTGCACTGGTCCAAGAAGGCCGCACTGTCCTGCCACTTGGCAAGTCTGAGATGGCCGCCCCTGTCCACTCGTAGGAAGTAGTTTGGTCTGTCCGCAGCCTCGAAGGACACAAGTGAGGTATCTGTAATTCAAGGAATTACAGCAAAGTTTTTTTTTTCTTTCTACAGTAAAATAATTTAATGACATTGACCCAGTACTGAAAGAAAATAAAATATCCAGAGCAAAATTCTCAGTATTCTTAAATGAAAGGTCCACAGGTAATTAATCAATATCCATGTTGTTCAAGGTTGAGGTTCAAGGAGTTCTGTCAGTAACTAAACAGGACACAGGAAAAAAAAACTGAAATGTTTGTTATTTGGTCTATGTTGTTAACAAGGCTAGCACCACCAAGCACCAGTTTCTCTTTTAGCCTCACCTCTGGTCAGGGATCTTTTGGTGGACTTACGTTTCCACAGGCTCCTGAGCTTAGTGGAACATGGCTAAAAGCAATACTGTTGAATGGTGCGTTCAAACGCGCAACATACTGCACATCAGTAATGTAGTAGTGTTTGGTTGAAGCTGATACTATCTGCCCTAAGACACCTTGCACAATGTAAAACAATGTGTTTGATGCAGGCTACTATGCTGTACCCAGCTGTCTAGTTCTTACTGTATTTCTGGAGGTGGCAACCTCAAATAAATGGAGATATAGGTTGCTTAACTTTAGATATTTCCTTTAAATAGAAATGTGATCCTTTCTCCAGAGTTAGACACAGGTAAAAAAAGGAGTGGGACTATTTCTATCTATAACTGATGATTCATTGTCCACCAGTAGCAACAGAGAAGCACAACAATCAACCATATCTGGCTTAAACAGGGCACAGCACAGGAGAGTGGACACCCCAAACCTGTGATATGCCCGATGAAATCCTTCGAGGCATATTCTCTGCCTCAGGCTTTTTCCATGAGGCGGGGAGAGTGACGAACGCACGAGTATTAATGTACTTTTGTTGCTTTCCAGTGCGTGGCTCCTGGATGCTTGGCAGGAGAAGTGGTGCTCAGTGATTTAGTAGAGTCACGCTGCAGCCAGGGGCAGCCAGAGGGCCCGGCTGGTTGGCAGATGAGGTTAGAGGGGTCAGGTTGCGGCATTTGCATCGTTCAATGTGATAGCGGCTCTCCCGCCGTGTCGGCGTATCGGTGGCATCTGTGTGCTTGGCACAGGCTCTCACAACAACACAAACGCCTTGGCCCGCCAGCAGAAGGCGCAGGCAAAACAGAGAGTTGTGGCTAGAAAGGTGGAGGGAGAAATGTGCTTTGGGATCACCTAAGACCCCTTTCACCCCCGTAACTCAGCCACCAATTTCTTTATTGCTATTAAGGGTTTGGCAGTAGGTCAAATTGAAACATCAAAATGATCATAGTATAAAATATGTGTGATAAATCAGACATACTTAATATCCCAAATATCAATGTTGTTACATAAACAACGAAAAACCAGATCTCAGTGCTGATTTGACAAATCAGATTCACAACCTTATTACAAGTCATGTCATGACTTATCAAATGAAATTTGGGTAAGCTCACAGGAATAAAATAGTGGACCGTGCCACTACATAAAAAAATAGTTTATTAAAGTGCAGCCACCACATTGTGCACTAGAATCTTGTTGCCTAAAAACACCTATTCGGTTTAATAGTCTATACTTACAGTAATGTTGTTGATGGCCTTGTTTTCCTTGCTAATGGCCTTCATGACCCCATAAATGCCAAATGGCCTTGCCCTTAAAATTACAAAATTACAAGCCTGGAGTATTTTGAAGACGGTTTCCATGCAAAGTGCCAAATATTATCACTGTAATAATTAGGTGCAAAATGTATGTTACTCTGTGGCATGAAAGAAGGAGTGTAGATGGGGAAAAGGATGCAAGGTTTGGGCTCACCATGTGCCCGCACTCGGCTCAGGCCTGGGGTCATCATGAACGTGGACAGGAGCCCATTGCCAGCGGTGGATCTCCTCCTGGGCAGTACAACGCCACTGGTCCCATTGGCTGCAATCACTGTGTCCTTCTCCCTATACGTGGTCAACTGGTAGGGTCCTTTGCCCAGAACTGTAATGCAAATAAGAGTGTTCAAAGCCACGTTAGGTGTGAACCTTCAAAGCATCAGTGCACATAGTCTGCCCCCTAGTGGCAACCGGAGGGACAGGTTTTAAATTCAGAATTAAAAAAAAAAAAAAAAGTACCTTTGTTGTAATATTCACAGTCATACGCTGTAAAGAGAAACAGAGAGATTTAAAAAATGTGGATTTTAAGGGCACTAAGGGAACATTTTAAGAATGTGAATACTTATTTTTTATATACATGTATATTTATTTTATTCAATAAAGGTGATACAGATATAGACAATGTGGATACTAGATAAGAATGTGAATACTTCTAATGTCATTTATCACTCACGGCAAAGAGATGGGGTGCGCCAGTCTACAGTGATGCCCTGCTGGCAGCATTGATGGGCATATGCTGCCACGCTGGTACAAAAGCACTCGCAGTCCCCACCGCGGTTACAGCCACAGGTGTCTGCCAGGCAGTTCATGTAGAACCACGTTACATCCACCTGAGAGGGATGGCAGTCATTACAGTAAACAGATTAAGACAAGTGCTCTGTGCTCCCAACTGTGAAAATGTTGTAAAATAGACAGACAGACAGAGCAAATAACAGTGTTCAAAGCCACGTTAGGTGTGAACAGATAGATTGATAGATAGATAGATATACTTTAATCATCGCAAAGGGAAATTCTGTTATTACAGCAGCCTTAAAACCACAATTATTTAATCACATACACATATGAGACCAAACAGACAGACCAATAACTGTGGAAAGAGGTTGTGTGTTGAAACATATAGAAAACATGCGAAAGGTTTCATTTGAGTAACAGGTTCCTTGTCCCTCAGAGTCACACTTTCCTGTCAAATGACAATGTGTACACTGACTCCCCTGCATTTACACACACACACACACACACATGGCTGATATTTGTCCACTTCATGTCCTAAACATAGATTGTGTATACAGTCAGTAGTATGCCATTATATTATATTACACAATAACACCAAGGTTATTTATTATGGCATGAGTAACTGCAGAAGTGTGTATAGGTGTCATTCTCCAACTCACCACTGGGTGGCAGACATAGAAGACCTCACTGAGCAAGATGCCACACTGCCTCTTAGCAAACGGCTCACGCAGAGGACTCAGGCTGCACGGGTGTCTGATGTCAGGGCTGTTAACACACTGGACCACAGAGGATACCACAAAGAAAGGTAGTGAAGCGCGCGCGCACACACACCGCACACATGCACACACGTACACAAACAAACACACAAATAAACAAACACACACACACAAACACAAAGAGGAAGAGAGAGAACCAGATCACACTTATTTAGCACATCAAGAAAAGTTGCATCACTTCTTTCTTTAACATTCATTAATTTCCTTCATTGACAGCACAAGCACATTCAAAACAACTAATACACTCTGACAAAAAAAAAGTTTTGTCAAGAGTTTTTTGTCTGTATTGAGACCAAAATGACTTAACATGAATATTTCAACAATTACAGAATCACATCTCTATTGTACCAGCTCCCTAAGCATAGAGTATGTGGGTTTCTATGAACTGCCCCCCCCCTCCCCCAAACCCAAAATAGGCTAATCTACATAAGTAACCTGAACAATGATGTGAGGACTGATCTCTTACCTCAGCAGCTGTCCAGCTGTTTCCAAACTCCTGTGGCGTTGCAGAATCAATGTTCTCTGGCGTTCTCATTTCATTCACTGTCCTCAGGTCAAAGTTTCCACAGAGACCGGAGAGTTTCCCCTGAACACAGCATAGAACACAGCATAGAACACATTAACATTCAAAATCATGCCTCTGTCTATAAACAGTTTTTTAATCTTGAGGATCTTGAGCAACTTCACAATATTCTAATTACCAACATTTCAGTAGCTGAATCTGGGAGTATTTTCACAGTGGCAGGAAACAATATTAAAATCTAAATTATGGCTGAATTGACAAAACAGAAGGGAGATGGGCCAGAAATACAGGAGGAGCCCAGACATTAAAAAACAAGTGATGACAGCTAGTGGCAGATGCACAGTGACAGACACTCTCACTGACATATGCATCACTCTAATTGGTCTTAGAGAACATCTCCCGACTGCACTGAGGCATATGAGCCGTCACAGATCATCGGCCAGGTATCAGCTCACCTGCCAGCGCGTTCCAGCCTGGATGTGGACGGTGGTCTTCCTGTCCCAGAGTACAGTGACGTCCACCTCAGGGACGTGAACAATGGTGAAGTAGCCTGCCTGCCAGATGTACATGCCTTGCCTACTGTCCACCACACTTGACAGACTCTGCAGAATGGGGAGAGGTCAGAGATCAAGCGGAGGCAGTTATGTGGAACACTAGACTCCCCTTTCACTCCTGAATTGCCTACAGTAGTGAAACCAGGGGACACCTGGACTACAAGGACTGAGGAAAGTTTGCAAGCAGCATTTTAAACAGTAGGCATGTAAAACAGATATTTTACTGAACGCTGTTTGGAGTTACTAATTAACTCCAATTAGAATTAATTATTTAGAATTTCTTTAATTTCAAATGAAACAATTTTCTGAAATGCATATTATGCAGTAGATCCTTTTTGTTTTGCTTTTCTGCAACAAAGCTAACGCAGGTGTGGTAATTCTTCTGACATGCAGAAGCCTTATATAATGCATCGGTTACTTACAGGTTTGCCACTGTCATCATCAAAGGCAATGACAGATCGGCCCACGGTGATAAGCAATGACTTTCGGCAGATCACACCACTTTCAAAACAATCCACGTTTTCAGCAGACACACTCAGCATTGAATCCATACTACTCTGTATGACAAACAAAAAACAGATAAGACATGACAAACACACATACAAAAGTATTTTATGAGACATCTTAGTGATGTCATGTATTTGTTTCTTTGGAAATGTGTCATATTCATAACACAATAAAATCTCATTTTTAATAAAAAAAAAAGATTTTTGTTCAGTTTATTGTCGCACAATTAATCTGCGCATTCACATTGCCCTCACCTTCACTAAATACACCTTGCACACCCCGACATAATCAAACAGCAGGCCATCAAAGGTCCGATAGTGGCGGTCTCCATAGGCCGTGCACATGGACGGGCATGGCTGGAAGACACACTGGAATGTCCCATGCTGGCAAACACTGAAAAACAGATTCAACATCACTGAACGTTGTACCTCCTCAATCCCACCCCCCTCCACAAATCACTGCAAAAGTGCCGGTCCACTTTTAACCAATTAATGCAAGTGAGTCTGTCAATTTTAATGGACTCTTTTGTTGGCGACTTGCAATTATCTCCAGAAGGAAAGCGGCGAGTCAACTGCCAAAGGTTGAATCAGTGCTCTATGGATCATTCATCTGCCTTGCTTATCTCTGAGCATCATCATCTGAGGAGAAGGGCCTTGGGAAGACTGAGCGGGAGTTTAAAAGCTTCTCCCCTCACTGCTGGGAGAGTTATGAAAAGCCTTCATCTGAGCAGCCAAAACAAGTCCAAACGTCCAAATGAAATGAAAGAGAATCATACAAGGACTGGCTCTGTCAGCCCGGGTATGGGTAAACCAAGCACCCCCTCCCCCGACCCCAACCCCTCCCTCCTGACAGACAATGCTGCACAGGCCTATCAGATGACTAGTTTCACTGAAGAGGCGATCCCAGGACTCAACGCCTCAAGCAAAAGATGATTTTCAAAATTAGCTGCGCTGCAAGAGATTTGTCTAAAATCAGAGTCTTATTTGTTTGCTTGGTGTTGAGTGTGCCAATTTGTCTTACGCTAGCCTGGGATGCATGAGAGTGTTAAAAGAGGACAGACGTGATTATTTCTCCTGACTGTTGGCAAAACACAAATGATTTTAGTTTAGTTTTTAGAAAACAGAGAAACAGAAAATAGTTTTAATCTTAGTTTGCCTGACCATGAGTCTATCTGTCCTTACCACTGGTGACATGGAGATGTGACTTTGTCTCCAGGGAAGTATTCTTTTCCTTTCCAGATGCAGGGGCAGGCGGCAGGCAGAAAGCATTCATCTCCATGTTTCAGCAAGCTGAGGAGCACAAAACACAACACAACAAAACAAGTCACAAGTTGCATGATTTAATCATTTTAGAGGTATTACATAGACCCACTGGACTGACTGGAAATTACAAAATAACCGATTAACACAATTATTAGGTTAATACATCTATATGTGGGGCTATATGAATAGATTTTTTATAGATAATGTACTGTACAGTGGTTAATATGGGTGAGTTTAACACAAGGGTGAGGTCAATAATTTTTGGTTTGTTTGTTTGTTTGTTTTTTTCAGTCAGCATAAAACACTGACTTACGATTTTTGGAGGATGCGTTTATATCCAGGAAAATACTGTATGTTTGCAGATTTTCTCCAACTGTAAACTATTGTCAATAACGTCTTCTTAGGTGGAGCGCTTAGATGGATGTCTAAACATCTTCTCTGATTTTCTTATGATTATCTCTTATGATATATAATGTGATATGATGAAAATAAATTTATATTACACGAAATTTAATATTTTATCTACCAAAAATGTAGATAAATGTAATTGTATTCATGAAATGCGTGTGCGAGATAAAGTATGGCGAATAGTGCAATAAGTTCATGAGGAGAGAATAGTCCGACAGTCTCTCCGGAATATCAGGGTGGGCTTCAGCAGCTGATAGATCCGGAGCAGTGATCAGTTGCACGGGAATCACACCAGTTACATGAGAAAACCAGACAATTCCCATTCTCAGAGCTACACAATCAGACTGCCTTTGTGTCTGTGCACTGTTTCCACACTGTCACCCGCAGCCGATAAGCATCTTGTAATATTGAGAGAGAGAGTTATTTCCTCTGGCCGCCTGATGGCAGACAATGAAGCGACACATTGAATAGTCTAAGCCCAAGGCTCGAATCCATCAGTGTAAAGTGACACCCAGATAAAGTGGTGTTAACAGCTTTCTTTATCCCAAAGCCAAGACACTGTATCAATTACTCTGATCAAAGAATCTCTAATAATCCATCCCCTATCTACCTCAGCTCTGTTTATATATAAAGCCAAATTAATGTCAATTACAATGTCTTATCAGAGAGCTCAGCTGGATGTTTACACACCTATTTACACATGTCTTCTCTGATTATCTTTGCTAATGAGAGATCTGCACAGTTCTTTTCAGTACATACATTTAAGTAAACTAATGTCTACAAATGTGATATGACATTAAGTATATGTGATATAACATTAAGTTATGGCATATGGCAATATCATTTTCTTAACACATGAATACAAGTTAGTTTTAACATTTAATCTACTATAAAACTGAAAAAAAAATGCTACATTGGGATGCAAAATATTCCAGGATCTATTCCAGGATCTTCCTATATATTGGCAGCCCAATATCAAATTCTTTCCTTTCCTTTTTTGGGGACCTGTGCCATGATTATGAAGGATTTCCCACAAGCTGTAGACACTTAATTTCATGCCTGAGGAGTTTGAAAATGATGGGTGAAGGTTAACTTCACCGCTTTCTGGCTTGAATCCTTTGTTTTTGTTGGTTCATATTTCAATCAAGAATGTAACAATGCAAAAGTGAGGAAAACAACCCCTAATTTTACCTCGATAGAAATCTGGCACAGAAGTACATCATAGCACACGATGCATTTCTTGCAAAAAGAGAAATTGACAAATCACTGTAGAGTGAGATTCTGAAAACTAAGTTTCTTGGTAGTAACTTGATACAACGTTTTACTAATTTAGTGCATAAATTTAAAAAGTCGTCATTCATCCAGCTGGGAGCGGAAGAAAAGGCACAGGTAATTACCCTGCATGAATGACATTCATTAACGCAGGAATGCCTCCTTCTTCCAAGCACAGTGAGACTAAGTCCCCAAGGAGCTGAGCGCCACTGCTGGGTTGTGCAGGTAACGGGAGAGGAGAACGAACCCAGTGACAGATAATGACACAGGCCGCCTTCACTGGATGCATGGCCACCCAAGTGTCCACTATTCAAGAACAAACGTCCATTACAATCCACACAAACACTTCGCCAAAGCCACAACATGACCGCTGCAACATTTACAAACAACATCTAAATTCAGGTGGTGTGGGTGGGGGGGGGGGGGGGGGGGGCGACAAGTGCATGCTCCATCTAATGCCAAATAAAGAGAACCAGCGAATGCACTGCCTTGTGCTCAACACTCCCCTTACCTAATCTGTGAGTCCAAACTGACATTTGCAGGAGACTTACTACCTTATCCCTTGAGCTTGACTTGCCAAGGGACAAAAGGATTCTTTAAAGGGGACACAATACTGCTGTATAAGTACATGAATGCAATGTTGGCATTATGTCCTCTCCTCAGAGGAGTATATATAATGCAGGACTACTACAGAAATTAATTTCAGTCTTAAGTATTAGCACCATATAGTTCTTTTCCAAGCTATATCACTGTGGAGTTTGAAATGATGAATGTTTCACATGTCGTTTCAAAAGAAACTTTTTCAATTCAGATTTTCAAAGGTGATGTAGATATGCTTACTATAATTTGATATACATGCCTTCATTAAACACAAAATGTTGAACTATTAAATAATATAGAAAAGTCAACAGTATGCTTTCAAAACCATTGCTTTATGGGCAAAAATAAACTTCATATCATACTGAAAGTTGAGGCAATTAAGAAAGAGTAAGAGAACTTGGTCTTGACTGTTTAAATAAAGTTTAAAAAGAACTTGACCCATGTTACTTAGTCAAAAGAATCAATTAACAGGATTTAAACAACTAAAACAAATAAACATAACAAAAATATTGATATCAAAGACACAAGCCAACAAGCCAACACATTTCCAAGATGTCCATCCCCCAGGACATGACAATCAGCTTCATCTACAGATTTCCACTCATAGCATAACTGCTCTTTGTTTCCACAATCTATGCAAAAACTAGACCCTAAACTCTTCTTGAGTTACAGCTCTTTATGAAACATTTGCGACAGGACGGCCACAACTCTGAGGCTCCGTTACCCTGCTGCAGGTGTGTGTTTCGTGCTCGGTGAATCGGGGGCTCAGGAGTTAAAGAGCAGTGGCCTCCGCCTTCACCTGTGCTCTTCAGGGCTTGCTCACATATCAGCTAACATATCCAGCCGTCTAGCGATTTATGATTCACAATCATCTTTCACCACAAACCTTTCTTTCACATGGTAGATAAGGTGTAGGAATATTTATGAGGTTCCTTAACAAAGGAAATGCTATACCATCAATAAGAACCTTAAATCGCCCCTTTAAATAGCCCTTTAGAAAATTGTTACAGACCAAAACACGATTATGACTTCATTGTGTCTGATATTAGCCTCAGAGAATTGGACTTAACACACTAGTAATAATATACTCACTTAACCTTGCCAACGCCACTCAGTTTGTCATTAAACAGATCAGGTGGCGTTAATCTGCTGGGACTTGGTTTTTGTTTTTTTTGTGTCAGTGATTCACAACGACATCTGGTCTCTGTGAGAGTTGGCTGGTCTGAGGGCAAACAACTATCAAGAATCTCTCAATACAAATCTCTCAATACAAATCTCTCTTTCAGCAATGATAGCTGGATCAGTAGCCATTGCTTAAAACACATTCCATGACTAAGCAGCCGTTCAAGATGCAGCACTACAGAACATACAGAACATGAAATCACAGTGTTACTCTATGAGTAATAAATGAACAGGCCCACAGAAACTCCTGTGACATTAGAGAGGACTTTCCACCAAAGACAATCCACCATGGGGGTCGACCTTCACCTCAATGAAGTCAGCACGGATCAACGACCATTGGATGCCAACCTTTTCATTCAGACCAAATATCACTGCCCTCGTCATGCCTCCTGTTAGGCCCACACAGAGACAACACTCAGGTCGCTATGACACACACACATACCAGGAATTCTGTTCATCTTGGAAATGCTGTTATCCCAAAGCTATCACTGTTGTAAAGGACCATCACAAGCAAAGGATAAAACATGAAACTAGTTGAATCATCCCAGAAACCAGTCAAATGCTAAATAGACACGTCTGCCCAGTTTCTACACGTCACTTGAGTGAAATAACATAACCTGCTGATATTTACTGTAAAATAAACTTGTATTGTTGTATTGTTGTATTGTTATTATCCAGGTGATACACCTTTGAAAGTTGCTGGATAATAAAATAATCAAACACAAGGATTGAAGAACAGACCAAAGAGGCCAATTCCTACTCTTTACAGTCAGCTGACCAAGGTGACCAAATGTGACTGATCTATGAGACGTGTGTCCATCAGAGACATGCTTTGTGTGAAACTGGTGTCTAGTGATTCTGTGGGACACTCACCCTTCTGGGCAGACACAGCCTGGGATGCAGGGCTCATGCGCCGAACAGGTGAGGTTCAGCAGGTGGGACTCGCAGGTCTCCTCACATGTCACACCTTTGCTCCGAGCCGAGCCACCCATCACATCATGGCACTCGTGATACCACTGACCAGGGGGACATGTCTTATCTGAGGAGCAATTTACAACAACACACCAATCGTTACAGAGAGCTCCACTTAAATTGGTGAATTGTAACAGAGTGATCAAAAATTAGACTTACTGACGAAGGAAACCTGAGACACTATCTTTCCATCTTGACAAACCCTAAAAAAGAGAATCAATGTGCAAGGAATAGTAAACAATCACAGATAGGACATCAAAAATCAGACCATAGTGAGGTGACTGAGTTCACAGAGGTAATTGAGTTCACAGAGGTCATTGCCATGAAGGAAAACATCAATTTAGAGCAAATATGGAGTTTTTGTGAGGGACAGAAAATAAATGCATGGCTCTTACTGTACACCTGATGAGGTCATGATCACATCTCCAGGTGCATAATCTGCTCCTAAAAAGGTGCAATGACACTCACTCCTGTTGAACACACACACACACACACACACACACACACACACACACACACATTCATGAATAGAGATTGGCACATGTGGGTCCATTTAGGTCTTTATAAACAATTCTAAACCCGCTTAACAATAATTTACACAATACCACACAATGTATGCTTAAAAAGACAAAATAAGACAGGTGACAAAAATGCTCTGATGGTAACGGTCTAAAAGTAATAATCTCTCTAAACAATTCTACACCTGCAATTAACATTAATTTACATTATTACACACAATGTATGCCTAACTTGCCTCACTAAATATAAAAAAAATCACATGATAAAAATCAGCAAAATCAGGTGATAGAAATCCTCTATTGGTTCTAAAAGTTGTTTAGGTAAGGCAAAAAGCCTTTGTAACATATAGGTCTTAACAACACATCGGCCTCTGTATTACAAATTCTTTCTCACTGGTTATCAGATATCTGTGTCGTCCACAGCCTCCATGGCAATGAATGGCTGGTTTCACCACAAATTCTTGGTGGTAACTCTAGCGCAGGGTAAGTATGGCCCAGAGCCGGGCTGGGGTGCAAAGACCAGAGGACATTTAAGGAAAATTAACCAGCTTGTCTTCTGGGGTTGCGAAGGCTCAAGAGTGCAAGCAAAGTGCACATCTACAGAGCCATAATGGGGTATAAAGTGTTTGGGAATTACATTATCACATAACTTGACCTGGACTTGAACTTGAGGGCTAATTTTCACTACAAATGCATTCCAGTAGCTTTTGGTGTGCTCTAAAAACACAAATAGTAAGATATCTTAAATTTTACCATTTAAGAAATAATAAAAAAAACTGTTAGGTGATTGGAAATAGAAAAAGGTGTGTTAGTAGACACAAAGACTATTAAGTGTGTGTGTGTGTGTGTGTTTGCCTATCAAAAGCACCTTCTCACACAGCTGCGGGTGCGTGTATTGTAGAACGTTCCGAGAGGACAAACACAGCCCTCCTCACACTCGTCTCCACAGAGGTGGGGCATGGAGAGAAACTTGCATCGCCGTTGGCATGCCGACACACACGTGCCATACTCCATGGTCGCTGGGCATGTGATTGCTGACAAGGGACAGCAGCCAAATGAGCACAATCAACCAGTCATTTTCAGCAGAAAGGGCATTTTCACATTACAGTGTGGAGCTGAGCTAAAAATACAAAGTAAAGTCTCTTGTTAATCTGGGAAACTAAACAAAATATCTATAGGACTCGAGGTTTGTGGTGCAAGGATTCAGGGGAAGAGTAATAACAATTATTATTTATCATTTTTATTTATAGTATAAAAGTAAATAATTATAGTATAAAAGTAAGTACAGTATTTACTTCACTTAACTGAAGCATGATTAAAAATACACATCACTGACACCCATTACAAATGACACACTTAGTGTCCAACACTCACCACAGTCGGCCACCTGAGACCTGAAGTCGATGATGATGGAGAAGCGTTTGCAGTGGCGGGCGTAGTGTGCCAGGGCCGAGCAGAGGCAGGGCTGCCCACACTTGCAGGTGTCTGCCCGGCATTGTTGGTGAAAGGGCACAGGGCTCAAGTAGGCATGGCAGGGCGCGAACAACGCCTGGTTTAGGATGTCGCACATCTGAGAGGCGTAGAAGGCTGAGGAGGGCAGCGAGGGGGTTAATCACAGATAAAAGAGACTACGGAGGACATTGAGGACATTGAGTCAAGAGGACATCGAAGCGAGGCAAGGTGGGGCTCACCTGTCTGCTGGTGGGTGTCGCAGGGGTCCAGCTGTGGTAGGCTGATACTGGGCATGCAGGCAGAGGGTACACGCCAGGCATTCCCAAACAGCTGGGGAGTACTCTCGATCATTCCAGATGGAGCTCTGGAGACACACACACACACACACACACACACACACACACACACACAGGCAAAAAAAATTAGAATGAGAAACAAAAGTGTGACAAAATAATAGATAAGATAAAGTGAATTAAATTGATGAAGTGGTCTCTAAATAGTCACTTGACTTCATATTAATCAAGTAAGTATTTTTTGTATACCATCAGTAGTGATTCCACATGTGTGGGCTAGCAAATGAGAGATTTGTAGAGGACGCCTGTTGACAGTGTTCATTACAGAGTGGTCGGTCTCTCTCTCCTTCTCTCTTACAAGCTTTCTCCCTCTCTCTCTCCCCCCTCCCCCACCTCCCCCTCCCCCCCCCCTCCCCCACCTCCCTCTTTCTCCCACTGGAGTGAAACGTAGTATCCTTTCAGCCTAAAGTGGTCCTGCAGGGTGCCAGGAAGAGACTGCAGTTACAGGGGGTTTGCGGCGCGCGCTCGGGGGGTCAGTGAGGCAGACTTACAGGAAGTCATCCTGAATGTTCCCATTGAAGGTCCCGCACAGGCCCACTGTGTCCTCCTTCCAGAACTCTGACACCTGCAGGTAGAGGCGGAACTCCCGCCAGTTGTACTGCAGCCTCAGGCCCTGTGAGGTTTTCACTTGCAGGAACATGGTGGACAGCTCCTGGATATGGAACACATCTAGGGACACACAGAGCGCAAAGAAAACACGTTTTTTATGTTAGTTACTGTAGGCCCTTCACTTTTAAAAAATCTATTTTGAATTTGAATTGAATGGAATTTTTGAATTCAATACAGTATATTACAGCATAAAAAAAATAACTAATTCAAACAATATACAATAATTTATCATGCTGAACACTGAGAGTTTCTCTATATAATCTCAAGCCAACACATGGGTCTCTATGTGCACAAATGACATTTTACAGGGTGGATCGGGGGACATTTGCACACAGTGAAGGGGAGATTGAAAAGAAGGGGAGTTTTGTGCGGGCAGCATAATACTGCATTGGAGCATTCAGTGTGGCGCATTGTCCTTTCGCTCAAGTGCTGAGCAGCTGTCATTCAATCCACATCAGGCCTCCCTGGACCCCCTCGGCGTGGGCCGGACCATACAATGTTTAGGCTTCGCAATGAACGTGCAGTTACCGTCTGAATAGGGCAGGGAGATTCGGTACTGGCTAGATACGAAGACCTCGCCAATGTGGCTCATTGTGATCTCCGTCCTTGGATCCTCGTCAACAACCAGGTTAACTGATTGGATGCAGGCCCCGTCCAGATTCTGCAATCGAGAAAAGATAGTTTCGATAAAGAAGCCCAAAAAAAAAGAAAAGCATTTTGTATGATCACAGGGTAGACAATGCAGATCGGCCGGCTGAATGAAAACACTGTGGCTGGTCTCAGCATCCTAGATTTCAAACTGTATTAAACAAATGCACAAACAGATCTTTCACTGTGTTCTTTGCATTTAAAAATGATAAAGTTGTTACATCTTTTCCTTTGTGCGTGTGTGTGTGTATGTGTGTGTGTGTGTGTTTGAGTGTCTGTGTGCATGTGCATGCATGTGTGATTTTCTTTGTGTGCTGGAGTATTTCAGCATGTGCATTCGTGTGTGAACATACTTAAGTGTATACCTGTGAATCTACATGTATGTGTGTGTGTCTGAGTGTGTGTGTGTGAAAGAGATCATGTCTGTCTGTGTGCATTTAGGCACGCCTCTGTCTGCTCTTAAAGCAGAGGCAAAAACCTTTGCCTGACAGAAACCGATCCGACCATATGAATCGTCTCATTCATGGGAGTCAGGAGGCCAGGGTGGACAGGTGCCCCCGTCTCTCTGCATCGGGCCCTGGGTCCCTTTCAGCAGACGCTTTGCAGAGCCCCCGCCTTTGTCCCCCAGCACCCTCTTCATCTCTCCCAACTACAAAGACGCTTGCTTGCCCGTCACTCAGGATCCAGATAAGGTAATCCAGGGGAATTGCCCGCGGCAATAGGGCCGGCCTGACATCTTATACCGGGCCCGCTTGCTGCACGATGAGTTGTGGCATCAACAGCTCCCAGCGATGGGAAACGGTGGGGCTGCCTTTGAGGATGAAGAGGGTCTCAGGGCTTTTGTCGCCTCACATGTTTTTTTGTTCTTTTTTTTTTTTAATCTGTCACAGCACTAGAGACTCTGATCAAAATACAAACCAAACCTCGGAGTGCCTTTCATCTAGCAGCCCCACCCAACAGCTTTGAGTGAGAGATTCAGTACGACATAATACTCAATCAGCACCCACAATGTTCAATCACCGACCACAATGTTCTCCAATTGTTATGGAACATCAGTTCATGTTAATTGTACACGTTTCTTTCTGTACATATATCTTTCAAGTGAAAGACACCATTTTACTAACTACAATTGCTCAAAATCGTTAAACATTCGCATTGATTTAGCTAAAACAAGGAACCTCCACAACCCTTCCAGGTTGTAGAATAGGACTGACTTAGGTGTCATACTTACTGGTCCGCAAGGTGCGTTCTGTATCGTTACTGTAAATTTCCCCGAATTGCGACTCTTTGCCAAAACATACTGGCACGTGGCCGGGAAAGTGTAAACACGCCCATCAAAGGACTGGAAGAACATGTCACCAGTGACGGAGCATTCTCCTGCATACAGCCAAGAAAAAGCACAAATGATCAGAATGAGATTCTGTGCTATGCAGTCATTTAACAAGAAGCATTTCTGAGCTATATTAAGAATTTTTTCAAGATATTTATCGGTTTTCTGTGTGCGGGACGCTCAGACCTGGACAGGTATAATCAGTGCAGTTCCACACTCCCCCCAGGCAGGTGCTGAAAGGCAATGAAACACAAGTGGTCACAGGTGGGCTTCACACACATAAGCACCTGTGTCAGGATTCGCAGATAGGCGACTAGTGGGCCCCGCTTCGTCGTGGCTGGACTGTCCACAAATATCAATTATGATTGTACAATCAGTCGCATTACGACACAGAAGGAATGTCCACCATTATTAACACAGCGGAGACGTGCTGGGAGATGTTAAAAACATGTTGACTGAAAGACTTCAACCAGCTCCAGTGCTCTCAGAGAGAGAGAGAGAAAGAGAGAGAGACAAAGGGATAGAGAAAGAGATGGAGAGAGGGAGAGAGTGTATTAGAGAGTAATGGAGGGCTGCTTTGGGTACTGACCAGTTATTGCACTCTTCCTGGACCACTTGACCAGAGGGGTAGAGCATGCCATGGAACTCACAGGGGCAGTCAGAGGCCTTGACACAGCTCCCGTCCTCAAAGATCAGATCTGCAGTGCAAGGGACGCAAGGGAGAGTCAGTGATCGGAGCTGGACAAAGGACCTTGTTCAAAACAACCAGTGACTCAGCTCAGCAGCAGACCAAAGAGACCTTGGAGAGGCTGGTGTTTGCTTAATATGGATTGAGACCATGCGCAGGTCAAATGAGATAAGCGGCGATAACAGAAACAGTGACAATAATAAAGTGCTTGCCTCTGAAAGTGGAGCTTTGCTATTTTTGATACAGACTCTTTAAAGTTTATAAAAGTCAGCCTTGTCTATGTGAGGGAAGAGTCTAGTTTTGATTCAGCAACGAATCAACATTAAATCCCAAGAGCATTCACAGAACGTGTGAGTTTCTCCCTCTGAGAAGTAATTAGGTCATTCAGTTTACCTCTGAGCTACAGTTCTCAGCCCTTTTCAATGCTCTCTAAGGGTACGAGCTAAATTGTAGCCAGAGGTCCCACTTAGGGAGGCACATGACACAACAGCCTCATACCATCAGGGCAGTAACATCCGTCTAGACACTGGAGCTTGCTGTCAATGCACATCCTCTCCACATTACAGGAGACAGGGCAACAGGTGATGCATTCATTGTACACCAGTTCCATTGGGCAGGAGACAGCTAGGATAATAAGAGAGACAGCTCTATAAATGTATAGGTATTACACCAAAATAAATACAAATATAACAAAACATCATAAGTTGATAATAATAATAATAATAATAATAATAATAATAATAATAATAATTTATATATTAATAACAATTTGTTACCTTTAATTTTAACCCCCTATGTGTAAGTTTTATTTTTTTCGTATGAGAATTTTCTCCCATCTATCGGCGAAGTGGTATACTGCATACGTTTGAATAAAATGTATTAGCCCTCCCCTTCCCACGGTCCTCATTTCCCATGGTCCTCATTTTGAAAATGGCGGCACAAAATGGATATTCTCATTTGGTACCCAACCACATCTATATATAAATGGAAATTACCAAGTTTACGGGAACACTACAATTTATTCATGGAGGTAATTACAATCGTTTTACATTATATTTTTTAAATAAAAAATATATTTTTAATAAAAGACGAAGATAAATAGAAGATAAATCCTACACATAGAGGCTTTAATTAAAGTTAACATTGATAGATATACATATACATATAAAGATATACATTGATAAACAGAAATTATGGAGAGGGGACTTACCACAAGGTTGAATGTGAGATCTCCAGTCTTGCAGTGTGTGACCTGCGTGGGCACAAGCCCTGGCATACTCAGTAAATACTTGGCATACCGCATCACCACTGGGACCAGACCTGTGACCACAGAATCAAGACAGATGACACATCTTGTTGAAAACAACCTCAGGGCTCAGGAGGATGCAGTTACCTAGCAGTCATTGCTATGTAATTGTTACCACCTCATCCAACCTTTAAAAATATTAAAAATATCAGTACCAGAAAGATTAGAATTATTAGAATTATGTTAATTTTGTTAATATTCGTAATAAATAGAAAAAGCTTTAATGTAAGACATGATATTCATATCTCATTCAGAGCTGATTTAATGATCTATTAATAACGCTGATGGTCACTCACAGGCAGAGGTCATTTGAGCAGCTGGCCATAAAAGAATAAGGACTGACAAACTCATGGCATGACTTGAAAGGGCTCTTTAGTAGTGTGCCACAAACTTCTTCAACTTTCTAAAGAGGAGAAAAAACAAAGACAAGTGTTATTTTTTGAAATATATAATAGAAGGAATATACACTGTAAAAAAAAGCTGTGACAACTTCAACAAATCAAGACATCTTACCGCACAGTTTACAGAACCTACTTAGTGTATCCACAAATGCCAACCAACAATGGTTTCTAAAGTCAGTAGCATGGCAGTGCACAAGACAAACTCAGTCTTAAGCACATGACAGCACATTACAGCACATGGCTCAATGCCTACCCATCTGTATTACTGTAGTACACTGAAGCTGATATATGTAGAGTATTCAATGCTCTTAACTGTATATACTGTCCATACTGTATACCCTAAATATGGTATATTTTGCACTTGCTGCTCTTTGTACTTCTGATTAGATGCTAAACTGCATTTCGTTACTCTGTATTTGAACATGTGTAATGACAATAAAGTTTGATCTAATTTAATCTAATCTAATCACAGTACCAGGAGTGTGTGGGCATCCTGAGTGGCACATGGGGAGGGGTAGAGTGAGGCCACCAGAGGGCAGCTGTCCTGGTGGGGCTCCTCCTCAATCCAGCTATTCCCAAACATGGCCACATCTTCAGTGATAACACCTGGAGAATAAACTCATGCCGTTTGATATTGTTGGAAATGAAAAATTCAAATTCATACAATATACAGTATGTTGCCAAAATTAAGCCACTTGTGAAGTTTAACAAATTTGATTGTGATATCAACGATGGTACGCTCAAGCCTACATACCATAGCTGGTCTTGAGATCATCCTGAACGTCTGCGTTAAAGTTCCCGCACAGCCCGCAAGTCCTGCCAACGTACTCGGGACTCATCTTGATGTAGACAGAGCCATGGTTGCCCTCCCAGGCCAGAGTGAACCCATGGTGCTGAGTGATGAGGATGTACTGGGATATCCTCTCCATTTCAATGTCATGAATGTTGTATGGGAGCTGAACACTGTGCAACAGTAACAGAAAGTTTACAAAGCGAAACACTTGTACTTACAGGTACTTAGGCTTACATCATTATTCCCTTTCAAAGCCACACGTACAAAAACATAGAACGCCGTCTGGAACCCCAGGTTAGATTGTTCTCACAATAGACTTCCACTTTATCATGACAATAGACTTGCACAGCACATGCTGCAGAGAGGGAATATTCAGTACCTTTGGCCTTTATAGGTAACCATGAAGTTTTGCAACCTGATCTCCCCTTCCCATGGCAGAAAGAGGCTGACGGACCGGGCACAGGTGTACGGCGAGGGACCACAGTCTGGGTCATTGTGAATCTGTGCAAGAAAATTGCATAACTCAAGAGACACTCGGGACATTTCGATTTACACAGAAAAACTACTCTGTGGTATCTTACAGTACCCTAGGGACTAAAATAAGACGTCATTTGTTCTGCCTGAGAGCATTTATTAACCGTTTATAATGGGCTTTCATGAAGAATTAATTCATAAGGTATTTTAAAGGCTTTATCAGTCGTTTTCATCTATGAAGAACTCATTTCAGTTTTTTGGTTCACAAAAGTTTGCTTGTGTTAGAAAACACTACGAGGTTGTTGTGTTTTTATTAAGAAATATTTTGGTAATATTTTACTAAAAGAATGTTCTCAATGAGAAAGTCGTGCCAAGCCTGAAAGATGGCAGTGCCAGCTTAATACACTGCCCTGAGCCATCTCTTTGATTCACTGACAAATAATATTAGCACTTAGGCTAATAACAGCAATGAACTGCTCACTTAAGCAGTTCTTCCTCTTGTTTCCCAAGGAGCAAGTTTCTGGGAACAAAATAAAATCTGTCTTGGATGACAGAAGATGTGGATCCTACAGGTAATTGCTGTATTAAACAGTAATTGACATAAATGACTGTAATGATGAGATCACTTTCCGTAATCTGCACTGGAAAAAAAATGTTTGAAGATAGAGACCGCACACTAAAAAGACTCTTACTGATAAAACAATACCACAAAAAATGGAAATAAAAAGCAACTAAAAAATAATTTCTGAATAAATAAGAAATAATATTTTTTTGTGATCATAGCTTATAATCTGCCTGTACACACAAATACCTGGATGAGAACACTGGATTGGGCAGTATCCTCACAATCCCTTAGCAGAGTGTAAGTGCATTTGCCAGGGTAGTAAAAGTATAACCCATCAAAGGTCTCAAAGTTGTACTGCCCCCACGATCGGCATGTCATCTCTCTCTCAAAACCTGTGTTGGGTACTGAACAGAGAGCAGGCATTACAGCAACACGGAGACACATGTGTTGCTGTCCCAGTGTTGAGATAGAACAGCCCAATACATTACAATGTGCAGACCAAACAACATATGTCTGTCCATCAAATCATTTGATTATGATTGGTTGTACCTTTCTGACATCGTCGTCCAGTGCCTTGATACAAGCTGCAGTTGCAGGAGTCTGAATGAACACAATGGCCTCCATTTAGACATGGGAAAGTGCAGGGACCTGCCAGGAGTCATATGGGGACCGTGAAGAAAGAAGGAAGAGGAAAGAAAACATTAAACTCACTAGGCTATAGCACAATCATACCCCATTGCACCTGCAATCTCAAATGCAGATCTATTGTCCCAGACTGCTCTAGACTGCTCCCCTTAAATGTTAGGGGATATTCTTGATCTGGCACCTGGAACGGCTGGTGGTTGGTAGAGGGAAGTGGTGGGTGGCGAACTTACTATGCTGACATTTGAACACCAGTGTTGGTGTTTGGGAAAACAAATGGCATTTACTATGAGGGGAAACCCCTTTTGCCTTTCCCTTCGTAGTCACTACCTTATTGAATGTGTTCATAGAGGGCAGGATTGCAAACACTGAACCCACACTTAACATATGTTCAGCAATGACTGGCCTACACTTTCTCCCCTCAACCCTGTTTCCAGAGTCTCCCACACAGTCTTGTGTGGCTGGCTGCCCTGTTCCAGCTGGCCTTTGAGGCAGTGACACGCCTGGGCGCAGGCAAGGTACTGTGCTCCAGCTGTAGGGGGCTGTGGGGCTAACCACGGCCCCTTATCATATGGGGGTTTACAACATATGGTGAGTAGAGGGGGTGGGTCAGCCAAGCAGCTAGTGTCTCAGATCACCAGACTGCCAAGGCAGGTATAGATGACGACATCAGACAACAGCGTCTCGACAGCAGCTCGTACGGCTTAAGGGATCAAGGGCCGCACCTTGTCTCTCTCATATCTCGCCCGGCCATGCCGAACACACACACAAGGGTCAATTGTTCTGCCACTGGAAAATGCACAGTCAAGAGAGGTCCTGCACTTAAGGTGAATTAACTTTGGTATAAATATTTTTAAGTGCAGGTTCACAGATAAGCCACTGAAGTTACAATAAATGCAAAAACAGCTCACACATAGATGTTTTTTCTGCTGTACCCCAGCCCAGACAGTTGTTAAATATACCTGTGACTCTTCGTATTGATGGCTTCAGTGCTTCCTGTATATTTGTAGATATATTAGATGTAAGTGCTTTCTGAATCAGGAAAAAGGGAAAGATAATTACTTTTTGATGCAAACAAGAATGTATAAGAATGAAAATATTTAAAAAAAAAAATCCTTACTAATTACAAAGGTATGAAGATTTCTACACCTTTTGAATAGAAATACAAGGGCAATGTCTGAAATAAAAAATATATCTAATATTGCAAGAGAGTCTAAATATTTACTGATACTGATTCTTCTTACGAATACTTCTCTGATTCATCTGATAATTCTAGTGCTTTTTAAAATGACTTGTCCTGACTGTAATTCTACCAGGTTTGAGTTTCCAATCTGAACTCTCTGATGTCATCTTAATAAGAAATTGATTAAAGCAAGAAACTGAGGCGTATTTCGATAATGTCCCTAAGATTAATTTCAAACAAAAATATTTGAGAGTATTGCATTCAAAACTGATATGACCATCTACGATTCCATCAGACTAGCAGACTAGGGTAATTCTGTGGCCCATTAAAAAAGACCATTCATGACACACATAATCCTCTGGTTTTACCACATCCAAAGGTCTTGCCAGATCAGCCAGGCAGCATATTCCGTTGCCTTTGCGGCTGATAACCAAAAAGATGCATTAATCTATTACATTTTGCTGAAATAAAAATCCCTTCACTAGACTTGTGCAAACGAGAACAGTTTGTACTCAGTGCCTTCGACCCTCCAGTGGAAATCCGGCAAACCTCATGTTTTCCGCTGTATGTGTGGAGCTGACACCTGAGACCAGGCTGGGACTGAGCCGAATTGACCGCTTTCATCCCAAAGAACCAGAGCAACAGCTAAAAGATGGGAGGTGGCATTTCAATTATTAACTGTGCCTGACTATTGGAAGTTAATGGCATGAGAATAGGAGACCTGACCTGCAGCTTAATTGTTGAAGGATGACTGATGAAAAATGCCTGCTAGTTTACCATTGTGTCTTTGGAGGCTCTGGGGGAGGATTAATAAAAGGAAATCCCCAATGTGCCCAGCCTGATGGACATACTAACATTATAGAGAGCACATGACAAAATAGGTCTACCAGGTCTACTGTACGGGTGACCTGATGGCATACTTGATAGTAAGAAACAGAGCTTGTTGTGTTGCTTTTCCTGTCCTTAATGCCAAGGTCCAATAGTGGGATGCCAAGGTTTTCATGAATGGCAGGATCAGGTTGAAAAAGTCAGAGAGACTACAAATGTGCTCATCAGTAAGATCAATTTTAAAGAATAATCACGAAATGGCCATAATTAGGCTACAATCACGTAGCCTTATCGTAGCCTCACATAGGCTAACCTTTTTTTTGGTGCCCACTGTAAGTTGGAAGTTAACCTCGTGAATCTAAGTTCGAAATGTGTTTGCATTTGTACTATTCTTTATAGCTTGCATTCACCCTGTGACATTTCAAGTGCCTTATGGACTGTTCATGTATATGAGGTGGTTCTCAAAGCAGTGCTTCAAATCAGCCACAAGGCTCTCCTACCTGCTCTCCTTGGGAACCCGTATCCCATTTCTGCAGTATTATACTGCTGCTTTCGCTGTTGTAAGAAAGAGAGAACAAGGCGCGGTTTGTTTCTCACAGGTAATCGGCATTTGTAGTCTAGAGAGCAAGCTGCGCAGCAGATAAAGCCTTTCCTCCCAAACATCAACAAAGTTATAGCCGACAAGAAATGCGTAAAAGTGAACATTTACTGATACAGTGTCTACGGCAATCAGTGGCTTCATCTGCATATCTCTTAATTAGCAATACATCACATCCAGCGCTAAAGGTGAAAATAGGTGAAAATGAGGCGGGGAAATAACTTACTTTTCAAAATCATGTTGTCTAGTAAAATTGAGTCTGTCAGTGCCCCAGGAAATATGTACTAAAATAAAAGATTTAATTCTGGTTAAGTGTCACGAGCTAATAAAACAAAACATGGATGATGTCAAAAGTCAAAAAATGTATGCTAACCACATTTTTTGTGCCTGTGTGTGCATTCAACAAAACATCCGCAAAATTGCGAAATAAATAGTAATATTTACCTTGATATGAAGAAAATATACACAGTAATAAAAAACGCAATATTATTTTCTTGCCGAGCCTTAACGTAGGATCCATCCGTGACTCATAGGAACCACGATAAGTGGAATGAATTTCTCCCCTGATAGTTAGATTAAGTGTTTATGGAGCTCTACTACCGACACATTTTCATACCGGACAACCCTTCTCTCCACGCAAGATCCCTCTCCGTTACTTCAGTGCTGCTTACAGCATCCATCCCCTTTGGTTAAAGTCTGAACTGGTCCTCTGGATTAGCATAATATATGCAGACAGGTTTCCGCGCGGATGCAAATGAGAAGTCGTTCGCTCTCTCATGCGAGTCGTACGTGTGCAGTGCCTTTACGCTGCTTTAGGGTTAGCCTACCTTTCTGTTAAATAAGTCATTAAATATCGAATAGGCTGAAAGTCGATTCCTATTTGCTTTTTTGTTTGACAGAGAGTGAAAATGTAACACCTGTAGACATTTAATCTATAAATAATTTTGGCGCCCTCCACCGGAACGTCATTGCCTAAACCACTCTTTACCAACCGCTTGGCAGTTTAAGATTGCCCAAAATTGGAAACAGATTGGCGTATGGTATCAGGCCCGGCTCTAACAGATTTGGAGCCCTAGGCAAGATATTAGGTGGTGCCCCCTTGCATTGCAGTAAAATCCACTGCTACATTCTCACAAGAAACTAAATAGCTTTGTCTTAAGACATTTGTTTATTTAAATAAACCAATATAACACATTCAAAACCCACTGCTGGATTGTGCCACTGAGGTTTAGGTGACAGGAGGATTTGCAGGGGTGGGTGTGAGTAACCTCTGTAGTTTAAAATATAACGTTAGTAATAATGTGACCATACATTGTGGACTTTTTTTTGGACCATAGACACACCGAATGCATCACATTATTGCAAAGCAACTGATCTTCCATGTACAGCCTAAATAAGGGGGTGGGCGAACTTTTTGACCCGTGTGCCACATATTATAAAATTTGAAAAAGGGGCCATGCCAGGAACATATGGATGTAGTGTTTGTGTGAAGCCATTTTATTTCAGTTTTGGTCTTAAACAGGTAGCCTAGTAAAGCATGGACATGCAAGGCGTATTTATTATTATTTATGCATTTATTAACTGTCGTTTGCGGACATTGAGGGGAAAATGCTAAACAATTTTTAATCATATTACAAACCGGATTCCAAAAAAGTTGGGACACTATACAAATCGTGAATAAAAACTGAATGCAATGATGTGGAGGTGCCAACTTCTAATATTTTATTCAGAATAGAACATAAATCACGGAACAAAAGTTTAAACTAAGAAAATGTATCATTTTAAGGGAAAAATATGTTGATTCAAAGTTTCATGGTGTCAACAAATCCCATAAAAGTTGGAACAAGGCCATTTTCACCACTGTGTGGCATTTCCACTTCTTTTTACAACACTCAACAGACGTCTGGGGACCGAGGAGACATGAATACATGCTTGCTTGCATGTTCCATGTCAATTAGGCTATAATAAATCTTATCTTCCATATAGTCATAGAGAATGTATGATGCACAAATACTTGGATTTATGGGTTTAAAAAGGCATATGGGAACAAACTACACGAGGAGCAAACAAAAAGTAGCCTGACACCTGACATTTCAGTCCAATGAAGCAGGATATATTTAAGTCACGAGGCGACTTAGTAAAGGCAAAAAACCTGCGCATCCATCTCATCGGCCATCAACCACGGGATGCACGTTACCTAAAATAAACTAGTATTACGTCGCAAATGTAGGCAAAATAACTGACAACTTGCTGTATGTTGTAAAGGAACAGTTTACCATTAACTTTACGTTATAACTTGCTGTATCATGCATGCTAAACACCCACAGGAATATGCGTTGTTATTCACTAAGATAGACAACAGTCTATTAACAGCGACAATTTTTTAAAATCGCGATTGAAGTGAGGTAAGTTGCGTTGCGTTCTCTCATCGCAGCAGGTAAAGACTAATTAGACGAAGGGGGGGAGGAAAGTAACGCATCGAGTAATGCATCATTATGATTATTAGCCTACTATAGATTAAGGCATGTGAGATTAGTTTTTTTTTTTTTTATTACAAGGCACATTAATACTAACTTGTTTCAGTGGAATGTTTGAATTTTTCCCCTCCGTTTTGTATGGCGCCCCTTGGATGGATTGCGCCCCTAGCATTTGCCTATATTGCCTAATGGACGAGCCGGCCCTGTACTGTATGGTTAAGTAACCGCCTTTTGAATGTAAGAGATTGAGATCAATGAGATGAGGGTAAAAGATTCAGGCATGGACACCCATTTTTCTCAGCGCAACAGGCCACCTCTTTTTTTACGCATGACAAACCATATAGAATAAACCTATAACTTATTCAGTACAAGTTGCCATTTTTGGTTATCCGTTTCATATATCACAAGACATTTAAGTTTCCAATCCATGACAATACAACCACTCATTTAGGCTACTTCTTACTAAGTGTATATATATATTTAGCATCTTACTAAGTTTTTAAGTAATATATAGTTATTGGCTTATTAAAAATGTTGGTGTGATGTATGTAATGTATGATTTTTTCTGCCTATGTCCTACTCCTATTCAATTGTACTGGCAGGAACCTTCACCCTTTGTCAGAAAAGGATCTGCTGAGAGATGAACCAGAGAAGTCAAATGTAAAATGGAAGTGGTTGTGAATTTGGAGTTTTAGGTTCAACTGATACAGCCTATGATATATTATAAGAAAAAAAATAAATTGGAGAATTTGCTAAAAAAATAATAATACAGTATTGTGTTCTGTTGCATGCTTCACGTGGAATTGCCCATTTATTGTTCAAGGATTCACGGATTCAAGTAATTTATTGTCACATATTCATTTAAAAAAAATGTACATTAATGTATATATGATTCATAGATTTAAAGATGCAAAACTCTTATAGGGCAGCCAAATAGACCTTCTCAAAGGCTCCTCTTTAAAAACTAGCAGGACAGTTCTGTGTTTAAAGGCACAGATGGAACAGAGATCATCCAAATAAAGAACAGTCAAACAAGACTGAGCATCATGGTTCATGGCTATGATAAGGTGAAGTTATGGAAGTAACGGCAAAGTGATCAGACAATGAATGTTGCCTATTTCTCCAAACCCTGGCTGTATAGCATGGCACTAAGATTGCCAGACCACACCATCCTCGCCCTTGTGGTAGCCAGTGGGTGACATCCAAAGCACCTCTGGCACAATTAGAATCTGAATGAAGATGTTTGACATGGCTCAAATTTCACAGAGGAAGTGACCCGATGTCCATGCAACACATGAGGCAGGGCTTGCACAGAGAGGGCTTTGATTAAAAAAAACTCCACTGAGACGCAGGGGTGCTCCTGTGTCCCACATCCCCTTTTGTGCATCACTGCATTGTGCGTCCGTTTTTTTTTTCCATAATGTCGTAACGCAACCTGTGCTCAGGCAGGTGGTGGCAGGACCCTGCGGAGAGCAAGGGAAGCCACAGTGGCGCATAGAGGGGCTTTGTGAGGGCCCCAGTGAGAGTGTGGGGATGAGAGTGGAGGAGGGACCCCAACCCCACAGCGACACCAACACCCTCCACCCTCAACCCCATCCCCAACACTCTCTCTATTAAAAGCCCAGCCCCCTGCCTCATAAAAGCTGCTCAATGTCTCTGGGTGCGATGGTGAGCCGCACTCAAAAACCCGGCGTTTCACAGTCTGGTGCTGGCGCCTGTGTCTGGGTCGCCTTTGTGTGCCCGGGGCCACGGTGATGGCTGATGTTGGGCACTTAAACGGTGAGAGGGAGACATAGCAGATGGTACAAGTGATAGGTGAACTATTTAGATACGCATTGGTGGTTGCCCATTGTTTCCCAGAAATGCTGTGGGTAAGGTATCCTTTCCATCTGCAACAATGGACTGTGTCCGCAAAGTGACCATAGATGTCTGTAATGCCTGATGTCACTGTACATTTTATAGTGAGAGGAGAGCTTCTACATGCTGAGATGTCAGAGTGCATTTTACATCTACAGTATGCTATACATGTATTTCCTACTTATGATGAAATGGTTTGACTTATGGTTTGATTATCCATGGTATATTCACATCTGATTTACAAAAATTACATTTTATAGGAGCTGTTAATAAATTCTATAAAGCTTGAATGGCCAACTGAAAGATGTAATATTCTTTCTATATATTTATCAACTATATAGACTGTAAAAGATGTTGATTAAGGGTCATTTTTACACTGAGATCTTAATCGTCCTTCATGTTTTTACCAAAAGGGGGCAGTATAATACGTTTTTCCATCTGAGCATTATAGACCTACTGGGTACAATACTAGCATCGTTTTGAAATGGCATTTTTACAATCACAAATATGCATGGCATAAATTCATAAAAAACAGTAATGTGAAAAAAAAACATTAAAAAAACAATACTCATTTGCCTAAAAATTGGATGGAGTTGGATGATAGCCTTGTCATCACTTAAATTATGTTATACATTTTTGTACATAATCAGTTTTGGAGTGAACAGCAGATACACTGGAATCAGATTTCCTGCATTTCTCTTTTGCTCTTGTTTGATAAAGGAGGATTTGTCTTGGCAAGAATACCACGTGTTCAATCATAGGTCGGCTTAATAATGTGCCCGTCAGAGAGGAAACCCTCCAAGCAAAGCGTATCAGGATTTGGAGTCCAGGCACAGACGTTGCGCTTCTTTTCAACATCACATAGTCAGTCGCTCGAGGGAGGGCTCCCTACCCGCTTCTCTGCACTTTGGACTACATCATCTAAAAAACGTCAACTTAGCATCCATTAACTATACACACTTATGGCACTAATTTGTCATCAACCAGATCACAAGACTTGACAATTACGCACAATCGGAATGCCGTGAATTTCTTTATCTTTGTGATATCCGCTACACTATTTGGAATTCATTTCGAAAGCCGACTTTTTTCATTGCTCAAGAGTTCATGTTGGGTGTCACTTATACAGAAGAAGAATATGTTCCGATACCAACCGGTGAGTAACAATTGTGGAAGATTGTTATGGAGAAACCAGCATTTGTGTTCAAGTGTTAGCATATAAGACTGATGTCCATCCTCATCATTGTGGCCAAAGCAGCCCTGTACCGCATGTGCTTTTTGTTTTATAGAGAGGGGTTTATTTTTAATCATCTTATATAATCTTTCAGTCTTGTATCGTCTGTAAATGTGTACACCTGCTTATTCTTTTAAGTAAGCAACAGTATTTATTTTGACAGCTTAAATGAGTTGGCATGTTACTTACATAGTATTGAATTTTATTCAGACATGCACACTTGTCAGTTTTGATCTAACAGTGTATGCACACTGAATGCACACATCATGTTGTCTTTGAATGATTTGTGAACATTGAATATTGCATGCATATGTGTGTGTAGGTCTGTATATGTGTGTGTGTGTGTGTGTTTTGATGTTTGAAAAAAGAAAGTTGTGTGTTTCTTTAACTGTGTGTGTGTGTGTGTGTGTGTGTGCTTGTGTCTGCATTTTATGGGACGTTTAATTTCCTTTACACCACTAATCGGTCAAAATATGTGCCTGTATGTGCAGCAAAGGTCTCTTAAGTATCTATTTTAGTTGTGAAATACATGGGGTTATTTGTTCTATTTTTTAAGTGGAAAATTGTCTGTAACACAGGTTAGGAATGTCAGATCTTAATTGTATGTATAGATATGAGCAAGCCTGTTATAGAGGGGTTGGTAACAGTCAAATTACACCCCAATTACACCCCAAATGGTCAGTTGACACTTTGGCTCCTCATCTTTTACTCACACAGACCCTCTTCACACAAGAAAGTACACACCAACACCATCAGTCACACGTCCACACACTCACACCCAGGAAGAGACATATTAGAGGGACACATTACTTCTAGCTACTTCTGATTAATTTGCATTAGAGCCTACATTGTATTTTGAGACCTGTCCCACGGGTAGGTAACATTCCACTACATTTTAGCAACTCTTGTGTGTGAAAGATTGATCTGGGATGTGAAATAATGAAAATATTGCAAAGACTGAGCCACATTCTGAACTGATCAAATAGCATTTACATGTCTTTGATATACATGTTTTTGTTGGCCTTAAGTGCATAAAATTGTTTGCCCATTTAGAAAAAAACAACTTAGATCCTGAAAACTTAGATACCCCATGTATCCAACAACTAAAAATAGTGCCTTAATAGAAAAGTGCTTTATCTCAGAAAGCACTGCATTTGAGTGTAAATCTGATGTCAAATTATTGTTCATCTTATTTATATGATTGTTTATATTTTGATAAAAGAACATACACAACTATCTGTAAATGATTGCATTAATGCCCAATTTTAATATTAACATGTGTAAACACTTGGACAAAGTGGAGAAAATTTCAGGTTCCTACTGCTTACAGAGAAAACAGTGGGCTTTCACCTGAAGCAATTATGTTTAGTAGTTGCCCATTAACGGGTTAACTGACAGTAGTAGCTGATGTGCTGAGTGGAAGCTTGTGGGGAGTAAAGCGTGTGTCCTCTTGTCAACTGCCATCATCACAAGCAGCTTCCATCAGGCGCATAGTAGGGACCTTGTTTACAGCCGTTGGCATGGCCACATGGATGTGACCGGGGATACTAAACTAGTCTCTAGTTTGTGTTTGTGTGCAGCCGTTCTTATCTCGGTTTGTTGCAGCACCAGTCTAGACGCACAGCTGTGCAGAACTCCCATTCACCTCAGTCACTTTCGGTTTGAACCGAGAGGATTAGCAGTAATGTGTCAGAGGTCATCACGAACTGTGGACTTAAAGAAAATGCACATGAATAAGCGTATAGAAAGATTGGCCATGTAATCCATTGATGTATTGGACTGTTCTGTTTGATCTTTTGAAAACCTTTTTTCAATTTGTTGTTACTAAAGCTGTTTAAAAAACTGTTCTGTGTGAACAAAGATTTTTGTAATGCTCTCTTCACTTTTTGATCATGTTAGCAAAACTCAGACTAATGCCAGAAGATATTTCATACAAAAAAAGTAAAATTTGACTAAACATAGAAGATTAAGATATTTTGTTGACGAGAGAGAGGTCTGAAACGACCTCTCGATAATGCAGTAATCCAGAGATTATGCACAGAGTATCCCACATTAGTAAGTCGCACCAGAGAACCACATCCACAGAGGTCTGAAAGCCGTCTTTACTGAAGTCATTTTCTATTCTTATTCGTTTATTTCCTGCAGCCGCTCCATTTTACATAATGATTAATGCTCAACATAATGTCCAAAAAAGTTACAAAACAACTGACCTTTTTTCAGTTGTTGTTTTTTTTTATTGCTGGTGTTATCAATTATAAAATGTTTACTTAACACAAGCAATCAAACATGCTTGTGTTATAAATTATAACAGGTTCATCAAGTTGGGCTGTGGTGCAAAACCTAATTGACATCCATCTTAGCATTACTCAGTAGCTTGCATTATGCTGGCAATTTTATTCATATTCTGCATGTTTGATGTGAATCATTTCCAGCTGTTTGGATTTGGAGTATACACAGAAATCCCCTGCCATCTGTACTATACATAGCATCCTAACACTGAAATGAACCGGTTGCCCCAGATTATCATTCTCATTCTGAAATGCTAATGTAATGCCTACATCTGATTCATCACAGCTGAGACAACAAACAACACCACACTGCATAATTATGTGTGTGTGTGTGTGTCTTGATGTGATGGGGAGAAAGAGGTGATGGAGGAAATGTGATAGAACATGTATATAAACAGTATATAAAGAGAAGGTGAGAGCGATATTGATCTGTCAGATAAGACGAATGAGTTTGTTTTCTACCTTGAGTTGATTCCTTCGCTAAATGTGCTAAAAGTCCACAAGCTGAGCTGAAGCTGGAGAACAGTTCTGCCCTTAGGGGATGCTTTGGAACAATTGTCTCATTACACAACAAGGACTGATTGAACCCAAGAAACACAAACACTTCTTCCCTTTCAAAACCATTAAACCTTTGGGGTTGGTTTAAGTAAGATTGCCTCCTTCACTGTAAAGCACTAGATGAAGCTGTATAAATTTGTTGTTGCTGTTGAACGTTTAGTACAGGACAAAGGCGTGATCCATCCATTATATTCTATTGTTGTGTTGTGCTGGGTTGTGTTGTGTGCTTGGTATGATTTTGTCACCTCCACTCCCACTAATCCTCTCCATTTCCTCCACTCTCTTCCTGCTGTCCTCCTCCCTGCCTCCACCTCAAAGACGCGGGTGTCCAACTCCACCTTGTCCTTCTGTGGGAATGACAACAACTCTGCGGCCTACAACGTGGACCGTGGCGTTCTCAATAACGGCTGTTTCTTGGACGCTCTCGGACTGGTGCCACACGTCTTCCTGTTCTTCAGCACATTTCCGATCCTCTTCATCGGTGGGTGTCTTATCTTTGAATCAGAGCTCACACTGGACCAGGATGGGAGATGAGGAAACAACTCAAAGATGCAGAACATGTCACCTGCTGAGTCACTGCTCTGTTAGAAAACACTTGTCTTGGCGTCTCAGATGACACCATGAATTGGTATTCACTGCGAATATTAATCAGATGTACCCATCTCTTATTCAGTGTTGATAGTTCATGTTGAGAAAGTGCTGAAACAGATTCAACATGTTTGTGAGACCCCCCCCATCATCAGTTTCCGTGTGACAAGTTTAGTAAAGCTGTGATGTTGTTAAAACAATGTATGTTTCTGTCTTCTGTCAGACATAGCCATTCAGTCATCCATCTTTAAAAATGTTTGGATCAAAACGAGACAGCGATTTTTAGCCCATAAGATATTTATGATAAGTTATTACCAATCAATACCAATCTGATTGGTTAAAATCAATTGACTCCAGAGGCGTAGTGGTGAAAATATAAATTTTCATGTGAACAATAACTGAGCAGAATAAGGTTAATGCGCTTTTTTTTGATGGTTTCTTTCATATGTGTGGATTGGTTCTAGCAAAAGAAGAAAAAGAGGTCTGCTCAGCAAAATCAAGAGTTTGCAGAAATCAAAAGAAATTATGCAACGCAAATTGCAAGTGGGGTTATACTGTAAGATTATGTTTTACTCAGAAGGCCCAATATATTCAATATGTTGAAATAATATTGACTAGCATTCTACTGTGTTGTTATCACTGTGAGGTGTAGAAAATCCTCATGAGTGGAAATCAAGAAATAGCTTGAACCAAGCTTAGAAAAACAGCAGTATACAGGAACTTCAATATCTAGACTTCAGAATCAAATGTCTATTACTGTACTGACCTGAGGTGAGAGCAAATTGACCTATCGCTAACAGCTACATGTGTGTGTGTGTGTGTGTGTGTGTGTGTGTGTGTGTGTGTGGTATTTATAGGTTGGGGCAGTCAGAGCTCAAAAGTCCACATCCACCACAGCACCTGGCTGCACTTCCCAGGACACAACCTGCGCTGGCTGCTCACGTTTGTGCTGCTTTTTGTGCTGGTGTGTGAAATCGCAGAGGGAATCGTGTCAGATGGGTCAGTGCTACAAGTGCTTACACACACACACACACACACAGAATATACACAGTATGTACACATCACATACACACACACACAGAAAGCATGTGCATGTAATACACACATACACACACACACATATGCAAAAGGCACACACTGGACACATTATATGCCCATGCCCTCACACACGCACACACACACATGATTTGTCAGCCCAATGCAGGATTATGACAAAGGCTTAGAGTGAAGATACAGTGGGTTTGCTGTGAAAGGTTAAAACCCCTCAGGGTTTAAGTGGAATGTCACCAGAACAGATGGCTTTATAAACTTTATGTGAACTTGTGTGGCATTGATTCTGCAGGTTCAGTCAGTCCCGCCACCTTCACCTATACATGCCTCCAGCATTGGCCTTCATGGCGGCCATCACATCCATCGTCTACTACCACAACATCGAGACGTCCAACTTCCCCAAATTACTCTTCGGTATGTTATTGTCGAAGTATACACGACGCATGAGTGAAATATACAATTCATAGAAGTGTGTAAGATCTAAGATCTGTAGCTTCTTTCATTTGCCATTTTGAAAAGACATGAACACTGTCACAATGCTTCATCCGCCTTTAGTCTGACTCATTATGTAATGAATTGAGCACTTCTGTACGAATGCAATACAAATGCTGTCGCATTGACGTAGGTTGGCAGGGCATGTTCATATCGTTCTGGGAGTTGGAGATATCAAGGGACACGGTTGGATTCTGGGCCAGACGTTCCCATACAGCTGCTTATCGTTTATAACAAACAAACGCTAGGGGTCAAACTGCGGGCATTTTGTATAAACAGATTTTTAGGCTTTTCCTCAATAAAAGGAAACTCTCCCTTAATGCTTCATTCTCCCAAAATGGGAGAGATAGAGAAGTGCCAGATGTTCTCACATCCTCTGTGTGGATGGTGTGTGTATGTGTGTGTGTGTCTGTTGTTTGTCTTGCGTGCATGAGTGCGTGTGCATGAGTGTTTGTGCACCTCCTTGACCATAATGTCTTTTGTTTTTATTTGCTTTTTGTATGTGTGTGTGTGTGTGTGTGCTTGCCTCCTAAAGCCTTGCTCATATACTGGGTCCTGGCGTTCGTCACTAAAACCATCAAGTTCGCTAAGTACGACGGGCACGGCATCGGCCTGGGGCAGCTGCGCTTCTGCATCACCGGGCTGCTGGCACTCATCTACGGGCTGCTGCTGGCCGTGGAGGTCAACGTGGTCCTGGGCAGGGTGAGCGGGCGCCTGGGCACACGCAGGGGGGAGTGTGGGAGCGGGCTCACGGGCATCTGGGAAGCGGGTTGTTGGCTGTAGGTCAGCAGAGCTCATTGTTGTGTGCATGTGATGTGTGTGTGTGTATGTGTGTGTGTGTGTGTCAATATAAACATGAGGATAGCTATTACAGGTATTTTAGAAAATCCATAGAACGAAATGATCACACTCAGCAAATATCATTTTCAGTTAGCCTTTGTTGGTGTTTGAGGCTACTCATGCAAAGTACCCAGCTGAGATAACACACCCCAGCATTATGGAAAGGAAAGGAAGCTGGCGCCGGTCTCTGATCAGGCGTTATGCAACAAACACTCAGGGGATTACCGGGATGCAGCGCCGCGGCGCGGCCGTGCCTCAGGGCTAAGTCAGGAAACGGGTGAACTGGGTGCGCGTTTGCCAAGCTGCCCACCGCTGTTGTCACCCTTACAGCTGTTGTCCCTGGCGAATGCAAATCCCCACTGCACTAGCAAAGCCGTTTAGCGGAGGGGAGAAGCGCGCGGCTGCGGTGGGGATGTGGGCTGTGGCTCAGCGTGCCTCTCTATGCCTCTAGTTAATCACTGTGCTCGCCAGCGCTGGGAGCCACAGGGTCCCTCGCCCATCTGTTGAGGACATCACTCACAGACATCCACACTAACCTGGCCTACAACACCACTGGCAAAGGAATGAGACAGAATTTTTTTTTTAAATATTAATAACTGTTTCATTATTGAATGAACTGTCAATATTATATTGAATAGTGCGTGTTTGTGTTTGTGTGTGTGTGTGTGTGTGTGTGTGTGTGTGTGTGTGCGTTTGCGTTTGTGTATGTATGTCAGAGTGTATAGGTGCGTGCATTTGTGTGTGTATGTTTTAGTTGTGAGCATTATAGTAATCTCTTCAGGGAAGACACACAAATGGTTTCTAGTGTAGGAATGCATAGACATGCAAAGTCTTGCCTAAGGAAAGGGGGCAGATGTAAACGTGAATGTAAATCACTCATGCATAATCATTGGAGAGGAGCAGAGTCTAGATATCAAGCGACTACACTGAATAGCATTCACCCTTAAGCTTCCACTCTAATCAATGCGGCAAAATACTCCAATATACTACTGCTTACAGTACATCCCTCGAAAGCATGGTACATGCTTCATCTTCTAATGCATGTCCTTGTTTTTCTGTGTGCATGCGTGCGTGCATGTGTGTTTGTGTGTGTGTGTCTTCTCTGTTGCAGCGGTACATGTGTTTCACCCAGCCCCCAGAGGTGAAGCCCCCAGACGACCTACAGGACTTGGGTGTCCGCTACCTGCAGCCCTTCGTCAACCTGCTGTCCAAGAGCACCTACTGGTGGATGAACAAGTTCATCACCTCGGCCCACAAGCGCCCCATCGACCTGAAGATCCTGGGAAAGCTGCCCATCGCCATGCGGGCCATCACTAATTACCAGAGGCTACGCAAGGCATTCGAAGCTCAGAAGGTATTAGGATCGACTGCTCCCCTCCTGAAGGCTACAACAGAAAATCTTAAAGCCTTTGACTTTGGCTTGAGGGAACGATTAGCATTCAAGCAAAGTGTTTGCAATTGGATGGTATTTGGTACTACATATATAGTGGGCAGCAACAATAGCGTAGCGTCGTTGTCTATCCTGATTTAACTATTACCATTTACGGGCTATTGTTGCATCAATGTGAATAGTATTAGCTAAAAATAGCTGAAAGTGCTATGTCATTTACTCACCCCGTCTGACGCAGTCTCTGGTGTTATGGGGGGATCCCATCTCTCAGAGGAGTCACCAGATGTCACCCGGGATTATAAACTCGAACGTATTTAATCAGGGTACAAAGGCAGGCCCACTCCCTGATCAGCAGCGCTTCTCTGCCACTAAGCACATTGTACGAGCTGAGGACATCTTTTATGCCAGTTGTCTGGACTCTGTGTACAGCTTTTATCCAGGAACAGGTTTTTTCTTTCAAATTCTACTTTTACTTCTCAATTAGGTCATTTACACATTCAGTTTTTACATATGCACCTTTTACATTACCCTCTCAACAGGGCCAGGCCTCAATTATTGACAGGTCTTTATTATATAAGCTAGTGGCAGAGATGGGAGTAAGTCACTCATATGCAAGTCTCAAGCAAGTCTCAAGTCTTAACCTTCAAGTCTCAAGCAAGTCATTTTTGTCAAGTCGAGTCAAGTCAAGTCATAGCTAAGGTCAAGCAAGTCAAGTCATTGGCTGAGTGGTGTCAAATGTGTCCTTAGTAGTGATGTACTCTTCAAATTTTGACAGAGGGGAGAAGTGCAAAAAAAACTACGTTTAGCTCATGTTTTCATTGCATAATATTCCATTAATAAATACCATACGGAAATGAAATGGAGAGGCTAGTATGTTATATATTACGATTTACGCTTGAAAGTGGCCCATTCTCATTTAAGTCATACATCTCTCATATACTTATACATACATTTACGGTAATAGGGTTTGTGCATGTTGCTTGGCTGTTATACTTTATATATATGATTTAACAACAACAAAAAAAGCAGCTAGCGCTAACAAACTAACAGCTACATTGATGTGGTAGACTTTGGACTAGCAACTAGCGCTAGCTAGACCTGGCAATTTCAGATAAGCTACCATATTTCAGTCAAATTGTCTGTTATTTGATAGGCAGGATCAATGTGAAACCGAGTCAACATGATTAAAACTTAATGTGATGCAAACAGTAAGCTATTGTCACGTTTGACTGATGAAGATGAGACGTTGCATGCAAGTCTAAGTCAAGTCTCAAGTCATGAGTAGCAAGTCCAAGTCAAGTCAAGTCTTTTCTCACTGTTGATCAAGCAAGTCACAAGTCCTCAATCTGGTGACTTAAGTCTGACTCGAGTCCCCCATCTCTGGCTAGTGGATTTGAAAAGCAAAGATGGACAGGCATGGCTGAGTATGGCTATGAATGTGTTTACTGCATTTGGAACAAATGCAGAACAGGTTGTGCCATGCATATTAATATGCCAATTGAATGTACTGTTTGTAAATGGTCAAATGGTCAGGGACTAATTTAACAGTACCCCCCCACCCCCTCTCTCTGCCTCTCTCTCTCTTACACACACACACACACACACACACAGATCAGCCAGAGAAAGAGTGTTTCACCCTCACTTCAGTGTGATTAATCTGGTGGTGGCCAGCTGTACTAGAGCTAAAGCTGAAGCTTGTAATTCTATCTTATGCTTTCCACTCACTGTGGTGACCCCTGTCTCTTTCACCATTAAGCTTGTTTCATTATCTCTGTATATATACTTTAGTTTGGTCTGCAAGGCTCAACATTTGACACCATGAAGAATCCAGAACAGATCAGCCTTGCGACATTAAGATTCACAGATCAAGGGTTTAAATGCACAATTCATTACCCAGTAAAAAGGACCAAGAGGTCAGGCAATAAGACCTTTAATACTTTTGGATTCTGATTCAGATTTTGCTTAGGAAAACTCCTGCCTTAATGAAATGTTTAGTTTTAATTTAGTTCATTGTAGTTTAGAATCTCTCAGACCGTCTAAATGTTTAGGAAATGTGCTTCAACACTTCCTAGCTCCTATCTCAATGAAATGTTTAGTTGTAATTTAATTTGTTGTATTTTAGAGTAATTCAGGCTGTGTATCCTTTAGTTAGTACCCGAGAAGCAAAGGGGGGCAAGACATAAGGAAATGTTATGAAACAACATTTGAAACAGGTAAATAACACATGCTAGTGGATTCTCTTAAAGTCACTGTTGTCTTTTCCTTGATGTCTTTTGAAGTCTTTATGAACTCTAAATCTTTGCTCTGTATCTAAATCTCTGTATCTAATCTATATCTCTATAGATTTTCCTCTGAGATTCAGATAAAAGGACTAAGAGGATTGAACAGTCTATTTAGAATGGGCACTATAAAAGAACAGATACACCTTGCTAAAGAGGGAAGCACAGGCAGGAGATTTTGACAGCCTGTCTTTTCTCCTCCGCACAGAAAGAGGGCGCCTCTGCCCCTCGTGGGCCCCAGTGGATCTGGAGAGCCATGCAGCACGCTTTCGGGAGGTCCCTGCTCCTCAGCATCACCTTCCGGTTCATGGCCGACCTGCTGGGCTTTGCAGGGCCCCTGTGCATCTCTGGCATTGTCCACCACATAAGCCGAGAAAACCACACCATCCAGCACCCCGTAAGCACCAACTCCACCACCCATCCACCAGCCAACGAACTAGGCTTGAACACGGGACAAACAGAACGCAAATGTCTGATTCATAAGAAAGCGAGTCATCAGTTGACGCATTCAGGCAAAATGTGCCACCACAGATTCTAGCAGCCTGGTCATCTAGAAGAAAGCTGAAGTGACAGAGTGAGAAAGCGAAAGAGTTTCATGCAGGGAGCATTTAGACATATGGTGCTTTATGGGTAGGTCAGGCAGTTACTCTACAGTACATTCCTGACAAACATCACAGGGTGTTTGTTGGAGCACATTGTTTTTGATAAAACATTTAAAAGGGCTTCTAGATACTGCATACTTCACTAGGGACTCGCCCACTCGTTCTGTAATTTCTCCCGTAACTTGCCCATTAGCCCTGGCCTCTGAAAGTTTCTCTGATTCTGCTACTCAGATATTGTCAGGCATGTTTTGGGGGTACTGTATAAAGGTTGACTCCAGTTGTAGTGCCTGTTTGTTCAGTTTGTCTTGTGCTGTCCGTGTCAAAGGTCAAACTGCTGGGGGTCCACTTCATCTCGTCCCAGGCTTTCCTGGCCAACGCGTACGTTTTGGCCGTCCTGTTGTTTCTGGCCCTGCTTCTGCAGAGAACCTTCCTACAGGCATCCTATTATGTCGCAATAGAAACAGGAATTAAACTTAGGGGGGCCGTGCAGGTATTTGCTTACATACTATGAACTCTAATGTAAAGATTTACTATGTTTATAGGTTAATTATAATTTGTATTACCTTCAGACCGGTCTTAGTGTGACAGTGATTGTTACTCTTTTCCTCACAGGCAAAAATCTACAACAAGATCATGCGTCTCTGCACATCCAACTTGTCTATGGGGGACATGACTTTGGGACAGATCAGTAACTTGGTTGCCATAGACTCCAACCAGTTGATGTGGTTCTTTTTCCTCTGTCCCAATCTGTGTGCCATGCCAGTTCAGGTAAGATACCACGTCATTGTATTACCATCTTATTAACACCTTGCCTTTGTCTGTCTCATATTAAATAGAAATATACTGTAGACACCTCTTTCACATTACAGGTTGTTGTTGGTGTGTTCCTGCTGTACTATCTGCTGGGGGTCAGTGCACTAATAGGAGCCACAGTCATCATGCTGCTGGCCCCAGTGCAGTACCTGCTGGCCACTCAGCTTTCCCATGCACAGAAGAGCACCTTTGTGAGTGGTTGGGAGGGGTTTGGGGAGGTCGATGATTGAGGCTTCATAAAGTCAAATGTGTTTTGCCAATGGAATAAACACTGGTGATTTCACTAAATAACTGATCTTCCTAACCTGAGAGTATTGCTAATTAAAAATCATCTGATTTACAAAATGACTAGGACCAGTAGATATTTGACCCTTAACTTCCTCAGGTCTTTTTACCTCTTGGGAGTCTGTCCTGCATACACTCTGAACAGCAGTTACTGTAGCACTGTAGCTGTTGTAGTTTTGGCTGGAAAAACAAATGTGAAGTAGACCCTGAACTTACAAATTTTGTATTAGGAAAAAATTTTGTTTTTCTCCTCGTGCTTGGACATCTGAGAATCTTTGGCAGGATATTATTATTGTTTTATCAACTAGAACCCCAGCTTTATGTGATCGAATATTCAAAAAAGTGGATGCTTGTATTAAAAGACTATCCAATGAGGCTAGCTGAAGAGAATGTCCTTGCTCCACCAGGAATACACCAGTGAGCGTCTGAAGAGGACCAATGAGCTGCTGCGTGGGATCAAGCTCCTGAAGCTGTATGCGTGGGAGCACATCTTCAGAGAGGCCATTGAAGAGATGCGCACCAAAGAGCTTACCAGCCTCAGGGCCTTCGCCCTCTACACCTCAGTGTCCAGTAAGCCCTAATGTTAATTAATTACACTGCAGGCCACACATCCGCTTCTGAGCCCTCTTATCCTGGCTCTGCTTCCTAAGACTCTTTCGGCCTTTCCAAGAAATTCCTTCTATATTTTATTTACACAATTAAACTCCTTCTTCAGAAAGTCTTTTTTTTTAAATAAACATTTCAACATCTGTCTTTTCTAGTTTTCCTGAATGCAGCCATTCCAATTGTTGCAGTTCTCACAGTAAGTACAATGGTTAAAATGTATGTGTCGTTTATGATATATCACACATATATATTTTTCTCTTCAGCGTACCTTCTAAAAATCCTTCTTTGTACTTTAGACATTTTTGGTCCATGTCTACATCTCCAACAATGAGTTGTCTCCTGCAGTGGCGTTTGCCTCCCTGTCTCTCTTCCACATCCTCGTCACACCGCTTTTCCTGCTGTCCAGTGTCTTGCGTTCCACAGTCAAAGCCCTGGTCAGGTGAATATTCAAGCCAGCTACAGTAGTCCTATTTGTTCTCATCTGCTGTGTGTTTGTGTGTATGTGTGTGTGTGTGTGTATATTTGTGTGTGCGTGTGTGTTTGTGTGTGTCTGTTTCTGAGTGAATGAGTTCAGAATGTGCAAGCTCAGCCAATATCATATTCTTTTAAAGCAGCTGTCCTCATTTGGCAAGAACACATTACCATGACTGTTATCGTATTTCCAACAACATCATTCAGATTTAAAAAGCAATACTCTGAAATAGTTCTTACAATATCGTACTACAAGTGTTAAATGTGAATATTTATTATTTATATTTAGTATTATACGAAAGATCAAAAGGACATGTGTGTAAATAAATAATAAGTAAATCAATAAATAAATGCATACATTTTATAGTATGTTGACCAACATCTTTTTGATAATTCTTTCACTATGGAAAGGCTTTTTGGATCATACTGTAGCCATAGCTTCCTTTCACAGTATAAGTCTTCTGTACACT
>JAGFZM010001638.1:686900-737311 GCA_017657215.1 Limnothrissa miodon
GCCGAGAAAATGCAGTCTAGTTTATTTTGAAGTTTAACCTCAGACCTGTTGACAGGGACAGGGAGAGTTTAAAGATTATTTCCGGTGTCTGCCCACCATACATTTTCAGTTTGACATATAAGGACTTGCACTGATGTTCACCTCGGAACATATTAATGCTGTTTAGGACTCTTTTCCTGGACATATGCAACAAACACTGTACTGTATTTCTTAATGTATAGATTATTGAGATGAAGTTTGTGGAGTGTCTGTGTTTTTTTCAGTACTGCACTTCCCTGTACCACTGTAGGTCTATCAGAAGACTTCAAAAATTTGAAAACTTAGAAAAATTCACACTTGTGCCTACTTCACCCATTCATTGTGTGGATGAGACGAGTTCTGTTTGTTTTTCTCAGTGTTCAGAAACTTAACGAATTCTTCTGTGGTCAAGAGATCGAAACAGAGCCAGAACCCAAGGCCACCACTCCAACAGCCTCTAGTAACCAAAACAACATCAAGTCAGTAGTGAGTACACAACAGTCACCTTTTCTTTTGCGCTTCATCTCTTGGGTCATTTTCAATTAGCTAAGAGCTATCGCTGAGGTGTCTTGCTTATCCACCTCCGTGCCCTCTCCCTCAGTACCTGTGTCAGCTCCAGGCCAAAAACCTGCTGAACCGCAAGCGCAAGAAAGAGCAGAATAACACCTCTGTCAAGAAGAAGACAGAGGAGGAGCCACCTATTGACCACGAGGACAACATCTGTATTAAGGTACAGTAGGGTGGGCTAGAGTGACACCCTTTGGCAGAGTAACTGAATGTTTCCTCTGCCAAAGATATTAATGTTTATTAAGGTGTTATTTGGCCCTTTGGGTCTTATCAGATAACAGTTTAATTTATAATTGGGATGTATTACTCAACCTGCATGAGTGAAGCACTTTGAAAGTTAATCAGATTATTTATGTGTGTTTTTTATATTTTTATCCTACCACAAATCATCAGAAACAGAGAATGTGAAAGTACAAGTACCATTTTTACATACATTGCAAGTGGGGGCTCGGAATTTACATCCAGTGCAAAACCACCAAACACTCCCAGGAGTATCATTTCAGTCAGGCAGTACTTAAACACCTCTTACAGTGCAAAGGTCCTTGGTAAAAAAAAAATCAGGTTTCTCGTTTCAATCAGGCATTACTGAGGACCCCTGCGGGTATCAGTCATTTCATTTGGTCACTATTTTTACAACCGGAAGAATGAGGTTAAGTGGGCTAGCGTCTGCAAGGCAGCAGTCTCACAGACATTCTGAAACGTCATGTAATGAATACTTTTCCAAGAGGCCGTGTGGGGTTGAACATGAAGGCTGCAGTCAAGCACTGCATGTGAACAGCCTTCTATTCACTGTGTCTACTTGCAGATCCCATCCACAATGTTCCTTTTTTTTATTCTGAAATGGAATGCTTAGTTGAATGCTTAAATTAAGTTCATGGAGGAGATTACTAACTTGTATTTTCTCTTTCTTTAAACTTAATCACTATGGCTCTCTGTTCCATCTTAGATAATAAATGGCTATTTCACCTGGACACAGGGAACCCCGACTTTGTCAAACATTGATATCAAGGTTCCTTTTGGTAAGGAGTGCTCTTATAGCAACAAGTTACAATTTAGTTCATTATTTCCCTGAATGAATCTGACAATCTCTCTCTCTCTCTCTCTCTCTGTCAGGTAAGTTGACAATGGTTGTGGGTCAAGTAGGCAGTGGGAAGTCATCTCTTTTACTGGCCGCTCTTGGAGAGATGCAGATGATCTCAGGCAATGTATCCTGGCACAGGTTAGTGTGAACAAGGATGTCCTCCGGGCACAGTGTGTTGTCCTTGGTATCAGATTTATTACTGAATACTGTAAGATCTAGTTTTCCCATAAATGGATTAAGTCTTTGACTAAAAGAAAACATCAATGAGAATGTCTATTGATAAGATGATGATACCTTGATAGTAATAACAACAGTAATTATAGCAGGAGCCAAAAATATATTTTTTTTCGGATATACAGTATGGAAATATGGATATGTTTTTACTCAAAACTTAACTGGATTGACAGTGAATACTGAGTTTTAAAAGCTGTCCAGAAAAGCTCAGCATTTTAGTAAATCTCAGTTTATGCTATGTTGCAAAACAACAACAATGAGTTTAATCTGGTGTTTGTGTTATTCCCCCTCTAGTCAGCGCAAACAGGAGGATGGCGAGGAGAGGTCTGTGCAGTGATGTAACACATAAGCAGTAAACAAAATCAATTGTCTTATATATCTTGCTTAAAGTCTCTCTAAACCAACAACAAATAAAGAGTTCAGATGCAAAAGTCCATTTGCGATGAATTTACTGGAAATATATTTATATAATTTCGATGAACTTCAACTTCATTACTTGGAAAATATTATAAAGACAGCAGAATGTTGGGTTTGCCTTTGAACTCCATGTGACTTCCATCACAGCACATAAAATAGTGCCATTCACCACTAAAATATGAATTAGTAAAAACACTCTGCATGGTGTTTTAACATGTTTGTTATATGTATGTCCAACATTTCTAGGCCATGTTAAAATGTATTTATGTAAATATTTATTATTATCATTTTTTATTTCATTTAAATAGATTATCTTTTTAGTCCCTGTTTTACACATACTGTATGTACATATATTTTTAACACATTTTTTTCTGTCTTACACAATATCTATATATTTAAATATGTAATGATATGTAAATGTTTTAAAAGAGCAACGGAACAACCCTCTGACCACAGGCTTTCAGTGTTTTACACACTGACATACAGATGTCCTAACTATTCCCTGATCCTACACAACAGGCACAATAACAACTCTTCAGCCTACAACATTCGTTGATTATTACTATCACTTGTATTTCTACTGCAGAGGCCAACAAAATATGAGACTTTTGCCAAATTTGGATATTATTACTTCTTTAATACCCCCTTAGGAACACTGGAAATTATGATAGACTGTTTAATGGTCTACAGCCTAATTCAGCACCACACCCTTTTACAATCTTATATACTCTATATATTCTATACGTGTTGCTTCTTAAGTACTTTAAAATGGTTAGTTTATGCATGAAAAAGATAGATCAAATGCCACAGTGTTAAAAACAAATAACATTGCTTATTTCTTTGCAGCACTGAGAACCATGCAGCAGGAGGGAAGCCACCAAGGTACTGTCTGCTGACCCCGTAGTAGGGTGCATTACAGTATAGTCTTTTGATCCTGTGAGGGAAATTTGGTTTCTGCATTTGTTCCTGTCGATTGCAAAAATACATATACTGTAGCATACAGTGAAAACAAAGTAAGGTGAACACACACTAACCTTGAGCACTGGGCTGCCAGTCATGGCAGAAAACAATAAAGATACTTTTGACAGAGATCCTGAGATTATGAATATCACATGTGTCCCTTTCTGTCATTACAGGAAGAGAGGCTCCGTGGCCTTTGCGTCTCAGAGACCCTGGCTACTCAACACCACTGTGGAGGAGAACATTCTGTTTGATACGGCTCCTAACCAGGCAAGGTAAAGGCACCAGCAACATATCAGCTTATATGAAACATCTCTGACCTCAGTGTATTGGTCAAACACTCATACAGAATATGGACGAAAGAAAACAACAGGTATTGGAGGTTTTATTCAGGAGTTAATTTAAGAGTTTTAGAGCCTGTGACCTAGCTTGCACTCATTGTTTACAAAAACAGCTGAAACATTTTTGCCTTTTTGAATGTATCTAAAGGGAACACTTTTTCCCACCTTTTGGAATGTTTAGCCTGGTTTACCCCTGAACAATGAACCCCCCCCTCCCCCCCCTTCGATCTTTCTCTTTTTTTCTTTCTATCTATCCCTCTCTCTCTATGCACTTTTACAGTATATTTCAAGTGGCCGCAGGCTAAGAAGGTGTTAACACCAGAAAAAAAGTCTTCCCTAAAATCTCTTTGTCAACCTGTCTACCCTTGGTTAATGGTGTGTCTTTGAGGATGCATTAAAGGGCTAAGTGAGTGCAGGCCAGCGCTATGTATCTGCAGGGACGTTACGTAACTGCACAGATTTCACTGGACTCTTGGCTCTCTCTGCCCTCGCAGAGCAATTACTGTAGTTCAAGTCTCAGAGCAAAGAGGACAGCCCTGTCATATCGGGCCAGGCTTGTGACTTGATTGTATCTCCTTTATGGAGTCGTCAAGCGTGACAAATAGAGGCAAAGAGATCAGGAGCTTTTGCAAAGCCTGTCTTTTCTATAGAGGGGCAAGATTGGTGGAAGATTTTTGACCTATTTGAATTTAACACATCTGCAATTCAAGGCTTTTGAATGTTCTTTCCCAGGTACAGAGATGTGGTTGAAGCATGTTCATTGCAGCCAGACTTTGACTCTCTGCCACAAGGAGACCAAACCGTTATAGGAGAGCGGGTACGTGCATTGAAAATCATTTTCTGTAATGAACAGGACTGAAATGCTTTTTATTTTAACTAGAAAAAAATGAGTAAATGAGTAAATGAGTAAACATACCAAAGTTGGTCACGGTTTTGTCTAGTGACTGTTTAGATCAAGTCTTTTTGGTGGACTGACTGCACATTATCCCATCCCACTGGCCCCTCACAATCACACACAGAGACACAAAGGACTTGGGAGAGAGGAGCTCGGCCCCCTTAGGCACTTCCTGCTCAGGCACCAGTCCTGTCTCTAGTGCACACAATCCAGCCAGCACGCAGCCTCCATTTCCCCTCCACCCCTATCTGTGCATTAACCAAACACACACACACACACATAGGCGTGCACACGCACACACACACACACACACACAAACAAACCTTCCTCTATGGGTCTCACAGAGCATCGAAAGCCCCTTTAACCACAGTCATATCAGATAAGCTCACAGATGATATAATGTTTTTGTCTTTGCATCTCTCTGCCCTCCACTATTTGTCAGTAATTTATTTATTTCTTTCCCTTCAACCTAATATGTGCATGGAGGTTGGTGTTGTGGCTAATGTGGGTATTCAATCTCAACAGGGCATCATTCTTTCGGGCGGGCAGCGCCAACGCATCAGTGTGGCGAGAGCCCTTTATCAGCAGACCACTGTGGTGTTTCTGGTGGGTCAAAAAGACACACGTTTTACACTTTCTTCACAAATACCTTTTCTGGTGGTGAAATACTAAATCAATTACCTGTTGTATACATTATAAATACAACAATACTATGTGCAATCTGCTATATACTGCAGTTATAACTTTGTATGACGCTGATGTATGATGATGTATGTACAATCTATGAGTCACAGTGGACACCTTCACAGGTGTTTGTTGTTGTCTGTTTGTTCCCAGGACGACCCTTTCTCTTCCCTGGACATCCACCTGAGCGACCACCTGATGATGCAGGGCATTCTGAAGATGCTGAGGGGAGAGAAGAGGACTGTGATGCTGGTCACTCACAAGCTTCACTACCTACCCCATGCTGACTGGGTAAGGATGAACAGGATCATTTTTATGTTAAAATATAAACATATATATATTTATATATATGTGAATGTGTGTGTATATAGTACATGTCCTATATGACATATCTGTACTATACACACACACATATATTATATTATATATGTATTATATATATATATGTGTGTGTGTATAGTACATATATGTCCATATGTTATTTATATAAAATATGGACATATATATTTACTGTATGTATACAATAATTTCCAAACATGTATCATAATCTGTCCCTAAATACAGATCATTTCAATGAGAGATGGCACAGTGCAGACCCAGGGCACCCTGAGAGATATTCAGTGTTCAGAGCCAGAACTCTACGAGCAGTGGAGAGCTCTCATGTACAGAGAGGTATGGTCTCTCCATTATGGATTCATTCACCTCATCCTCAGCCTTATTAACCATCTTGCTCCGCTTTTTGGCTTTTTTGTTAAACAACAGTCAGTGAATATGTTGGCAGCATTCATACAGGAGGATGACTGAAAGCACAGTAGTAGCATGGGGTTGAGCAGCATAGCTGAGAGCTGACTGACCTTTTTGGCGCAGGAGGCTGGGAAGGAAATTACAAGCGAGATGAGGAAGAAAAGCTTCCGGAGGAACATGTACTCAAGAGACATACATACCAGAGAGGAAGAGGAGGAGGATGAAGGTGGGACCATCTTCATTATGGCCTAAGTGATTGACATCTACTGCTTTTGGCTGTTTGGTTTTTCTGTGATATTTTGATAGTGCAGCATCATTACTTTCAGAAAAAAAGTAAATAATATGTAATTACACATTACATATAGCATTAACTCTCATTACAAAGTATACTCACATTAGCAGTGCAAATTTAAAACTCCACCTAAACTCAATGTACTCAAGCACATACAGTATATTCACTACAGTAACAGAGAGGCTACAGTGGACACTGTACATTACGAATGCTTTAAGTTAAAGACACAACTTTGTAACAATTGGCGCTCACTGCTATCATTGGTACTAGTTACACTAAACGTAGCAGAACAGGGAACATTCTAAAAAATATATTATATATTTAACACGACTTGATCTAACCTGTGAGGGTCCCTAGGCTAAGTCACTAGTATATATGGAGGAGGGTGAGATGAGTTACTACTGACTGACTGATGCCTGCTGAATTTGCACTGCTAAACTGAGTCACATAGCTTGAATCTCATTCAGTTATTCAGGCTGCTCTTGCTGTAGTGCTGTAATCTGTTGTCTTTGCTGCAGAACCCTAATGTTTTTCTATTGTCGCTGTTGTCGCTGTTGTTGTTGTTGTTGTTGTTGTTGTTGTTTTCTGCGTCTCTGTGTGCTTCCCATGTGTGGACATATGGGATGGCTTCAGCACCTGATGTTGATAGTAGTGCTCAGAAAGGTCTGGAATGAATGGCATGGTTTTTAAATGGCACTCCCCCCCACACGCATCCGGCTGGATGACAGACATTTTCACAATCATTAATGTTTAGTATAGGGTTGGAACTGGTAATTATGTTAATAGACTGTGTTGTACTGATCGCTTTACAGCAACAGTCTAGATGTAGATTCAAATAGGACAAAATCTAACAGTAAGTGATAAAAAAGTCAGATTATCAATTGAAATGAAAGGCACAGGATTAAAAGAAGACTGTAACACTGTTCCTGTTACTGATTGTGAAAATGGAGGCCCATAATACTCATGGTTCATTAATTTAGATAATGTAGCCAGGGTAGCTAAGGGATGGTACAGTAATCGTAAAATATTCTAATCCGCCTTCAGTGGGTGAATGTTTTAATGTTTAAACGATAACAGTCCCCCAAAAAAATATTGGGACTCAAAATTAATTAAAACTGATAAACTAGACCAGACGCATAATATGAAATCAGCAGGCCAGGGTATTTTTTGAAATCCCATACAATAATTATATCATGGGCATAACAAGTGTTTGTCTAGTATAAATGTAGTATGAGTTCTTTTTAACTCCTAGAATACTATTAGTGAAATGATATATGATTTATCTAATTATATTGAATTACTTGGATTATAAATATAGTTTAGTAACTTGGGGATAGTGCATTGGAGGGCCATAGTGTGTAGAGATTCACATTAACTCAATGTACATGTACTTGTAAAGAAGCGTAATCCTTTTTATCGTTTAAACGGTCACTGACAAACATCCCGCTCACAGACTCTCACCTCTGGCTTCCAAATCAATCATTTAAATACATGATGTCATTGTCCTATGTAGTATTAAAATCCTAGGTGTAAAAAAAATCCCCAAAATAAAGAGCTAGTTGTGTCCCCTTGTATTTATCCTTAACATTCCAACTCCTTTTAATGCATGCAAAGAACGATTAGATTCCAGCATAGAATAAACTATATTCAGTAAGCATGCATATGGAATTCAGCATGTGATGGCAAGTACAGTTTATTGGAATGATTTGTTTGCCTCTTATACACCTCGGCAGCATCACAGTGCTCTGTACTCTGTGCAGATTTGTGTACAACAAATCTGTGCTACTTTAAGAAACTGGTTCTTATCTTATAACCTGATACCTCTGTCAGGGCTAGTAGCATAGACAGATTTGATTAGATTAGACTAGACTAGATTTTATTCATCCCGTTGGAAATTCAAGATCAGAGCATTGTGATGTGATAGGGTGTTAGTGGGGAATGACGGTTCCGTCGCGTGACGTTTTTGGTGTTCTCCGCAGGGTCCACAACGGACGAGGACAGCCTGGCGGCAGAGTTGCGTCACCGGGAGACCATCCCGTGGCACTCGTTCAGCGTGTACCTGCGCTCCGCCGGCCTGCTCCTCCTGCTGCTCCTCGTTGTGTCGCAGTTGGCTAAGCATTCACTCATGGTGGCAATCGACTACTGGCTGGCCCACTGGACGTCCAGCGTCATCGTGGCCAAGCTGGCAGCCGCCGAGGGCAACTGCACGTTCGAGCAGGTGTGTGAGAGGCAGGTGACTTGGCCGCCAGCAGGGGCTGCCGTTCCTGACATTTCGTTCCAGCACACTGCTCCATGTGTGTGTGTATAACAGTCTTTTGGGGGGCTTGAAGCCGAGAGCCTTGCTCTCTGGTCGTGGGAACAGGTGCGCGGGGGGGTCTCGGCAAGTAGTAAATAACTTTGCAGGGCACGAGTCGTCCTCACATTTCACATGGTCATCTCTCCATGGAGCAAAGGGCCTAGTTCCTACATACAGTACAGTTGCCACATGACCAACCAGCACCCTTCCCTGTTCCCACCTCAACCCAGACAGCTCATGCAATTGGTTACAAAGGACTCAAACATAACGATTGGGGGGTGGGGTTGGAGGGGGCTATTGCTGCAGACACGCAATTCCAAAATAAGCTCTTTTAGAACTTAGGCGAGATGCAGAACTCCGCAGATCCCCTCCGCATGCTGCTTAGCTACATCCCCCAGGCCAATGGTTCTGTCGCACATCTGTTCTCTTTTCTCTCTTTCTTCTGCTCTTTTTCTCTCTCTCTCCCTCTCTCTCTCTCTTTCCTGTTTCTTTCCTCTCAGACACACTGTGTCCAGTGTACCCTAACTAAAGGGTCATGTCCTCGCAGAGTTAGCTTCAGGCCTTCTGGCAAACATCTATTGTGTATGTTCACATATTCATTGAATCGTTGTTCTATAAATACAGGTTTTTAAGTACATGAGAAAACCTCACGCAGTAAAAAGCTGCTATAACATTGTTTTCAATGTAAGATACAGCAATATTATTGAATAGGCGGTTTTGATATTTGTCTTGATATGGATAAACTCCTGTTGGAATTAAACAGTACTAAGCAATTTTTGATAGTCCAGACAGCTGGTTTTAATCCAGTTGTAAAACACAAAGGCCTTGTTTCAAAACAGATGCAGCATTTTATAAAGACCCAGAGTCTGACAGCAGGGGCTAATGACACTGGCAAACATCACCTTTTGGTTTGGAGAGGAAAGTGTTTGTCACTATGCCAGCACGCCTTGTAAATCTGTTAGCTTGTGGAGATTTTGTTCATTTACTGGGAAATGATGCTGATCTTTGCCCACAGAGGGCACGGCCTCATGCATGGACACGTGTTGCCAAACATTCATCTGCTGTGTGTGTAATATTGAGTTCATTTAGGAAATTCAGTTTTATGCAGTCAGACCAGATTTGTAAATGAATTTCTCTCCTCACTCATTATGACTGCATGCTTACTGTATCTGGTGGTGCTAGATGTTGATAAAAGTTCACACACTTTAGGTCAAAACATATACTAACCTAGCAAATGTTAATTATTTGACTAACTCTGAGGTGTTTTCTCACGGCAGGCGTGCACATTCACTCATTCGTCCTACCTGCCCGTGTTCTGCATCCTCTGCTGCCTGGGCATCGTCCTCTGTCTGGTCACCTCAGTTGCTGTCGAGTGGACGGGGCTGCGTGTTGCCACGGCGCTGCATGGCAACCTGCTCAAAATCATTATCCTGGCGCCCATGAGGTGGGTCTTCTGAGTGTGATTTGAGCAAGGTGGCTGTGTTGCTTTCCTGTATACTTAAAATGGCAGAAAAAGAAGGAGTTAATCTAATCTAATCTATAGGATGGGGTTATTCAATACTATACTTATTGGAGCTCACTGAGTGTTGTTAGTAGGGAGGAAATTGAGAAAATCTGGACAGATTAGCAAACGGGAGGGGCCACATAAGCTCACATTCTGTCGGTTCACTACTCTGCCTATATAATATACAGTTTTCTGGTTTGTTTTCCAGAAAACCGCATTCAGTGACCTCAAATAACTAGTGATTGATTATTTTATTTTGATATTTTTTTTTTTTCTTCAAGAAATAAAAACCATGGCAGTAGACTACTGTTTTTACTACTTTTACTTTAGTATACTTTTTACCTTTTCAATTCCCTATTCTTTGTACAGCACTTGTATGCACCGACTGTAGATCTGTGTCCCTGGGCTTCGCAACCCTACTACCATCTGCTGCTTAGGGTAATGGAGTGGACAGAGGCTGTGTCCTCAGAGGCTGTCTGCTTTGGTCAGATAATCAAGAGCATTTATTGTGCTTCTCCGCCAAAGCCAAGGTCATTTGACTCAGCCTGTTTATGCCGTCCTGTCATGTTTTCCTCACCATAGTTGCTATACACTGCGGCAAGAGGGTGGAGGGATACCAGAATATTGACAAATCCATGACCTTGTGTTTGTGTTGTGTTTATTTAACAGGCTCTTTGAGACGACCCCACTGGGTAACATATTAAACCGGTTCTCTGCTGATACCAACACTATAGACCAGGTAAACAGTTTTTAATAGATCTGAACACCTACCATTCACATATCAGGGAGTGAATGGAACATTCAGCTTAATCTAAACAGCTGTGCTCTGAAATCATGGGCACACCCCCAGTGTAGCCAGTATTTAATTAATGCGATAGCAAGAAGAATAGAACACTTAGAATTTTGTCTAAAGGTGGTGAGCATGGGACAACTTTTTGAGCAATGTAGCTGAACAATAAAATGACCAGCATGACATGTAACTGTAATGGTCTGATTAGAGGACATGCCAATTGTTTGCTCATTGGTTCTCCAGTCTTTTTAAGTATATATCGGATATATATGTTTATCGGAAGGAAAGTGCCCAAACATTGGTCAATAATATTGTGTTTTGCAGCACATTCCCACCACCCTGGAGTGCCTTAGCCGCTCAACACTGCTGTGCGTGTCTGCGCTTGGGGTCATCGCCTACATCACGCCGCTCTTCCTCATCACTCTCGCTCCGCTGGGGATCATCTGCTACTTCATACAGAAGTACTTCCGGGTCGCCTCCAGGTCTGTGCCAGTCTCGTCTTACTGTACAAAGGAACTTTTCAGATCATTTGCAAATTAGCCAACATATACAGTATAACATAACACTACACCTACGGTACATAGGTTTATATAACATTCCAGTACAGAAAATAGTCCTAAGAGGAACGCACATTACCCAAGGACCCTGGGGAGTAGAAGGCTATTTTGTTCACACAGACAATATTAATCAAGTCAGTGTATTGGTATCTGAAAAATAGAATAGTATAGAATGTAATAGAATGAATCTTTATCGTCTTTGGCACACCATAACATAAAACAGACAGACACATATTTCAACATAGCTTCACAGGCAGCAAAACATACAACACAATGATGTATGATTACAAGAAGGGAAGATTTTTAAAAAATCAAGCAATATATAAGACCGGAACCGAACACGTTTTTTTCTGTTTTTAGGGATCTTCAGCAGCTAGAGGACAGTACCCAGATCCCTCTGCTCTCTCACTACACAGAGACTGTGGAAGGACTCACCACCATTCGTGCATACAGGTGATGAGTGGCAGGGACCTGTTAAAGCTATGTGCCTAATAATGTTATATACATACTGTATTAAATCATGTACAGAAAGGATCATATTGGAAATGTTATCTTGTTTGGCATTGTCCCTGCGCATACCTTTTATTAAAGGTATGAACAAAGGTTCAAGAAGAAACTTCTGGAATATGCAGATGCTAACAACATCGCCTCCCTCTTCCTGACTGCAGCCAACCGTTGGCTGGAGGTTCGCATGGTAATATGTCTCAGTTTTATTTGGTTTAGATGGATAGTTGATTAATACTCTACTATAGTCTTCGGGACTTTTCATAATATATTAAAATTATGACTTTTAGATACTTTTAGATACTGTACATTTCCCTCAACAGTCTCATATTGACAAATGTTTACTAGAATAATTTCCTTGTGCTGAATCGCTGTCCTGTGTCTCTGTAGGAGTACATCGGGGCTTTCGTGGTGTTGATTGCTGCAGTGGCATCAATCAGTAACTCCATATATAGCCAGCTGTCTGCAGGTCAGGTTGGGCTAGCTCTGACATATGCACTCATGGTATGTAACCAACTCAATATTGTTCAGCCATGCTACCCATTCAGCTGCTGCTGTCTTTGATTTTGAATGAGATATAATAAAATGGTGACATTATAAATAATTCCGGCACGATATGTGCCCTATTGTACGATTGTATTTATGTCATATGATATCATTGGATGATATACTATCTCCATGATTGCCTAATCCCTCCAATATGTGGAAGTAGTAATTTGTGAAAGTATTAGCCAGTGCTAAGCCACTGTTTTATACCTCTAGGTGTCCAATTACCTGAACTGGATGGTGCGTAACTTGGCAGACATGGAGGTCCAGCTGAGCTGTGTGAAGCGGATCAGTAGCCTGCTGCAGACAGACCCCGAGTGTTTCCAGGGAGTCATGAGTGAGTCGCAGAGCTTAGCTGTTCTTGTTGTCACCAGTCAGTAGACACAACATGGAACGCAGAAGTGTTTGAAGTGGTCCCTTTGAGTCTGAGCACCAAACAGACTCTGGTCATCACCTTAGTTTAGACAATGATTAGCAGTTATGCAATCAACTGGGTGAATGAAGTGGTTTTCAATAGTTGCACAGAAGAGGTTCTTCAACATACATTGCCTGACAAACATGCACCACGGTTCATAACTAAGATCATAAACATCTTATGCTTTTGTTGATTTGCCTTGTGTTTGTGTTCTGGTGTGTGCTTCGGGGTGGGTTTCGTGTGGTGTGTGTTTGTGTGTGTGTGTGTGTGTGTGTGTGTCTTGCAGCACCAGCCCAAGTCCCTGCCAAGTGGCCCGAGTTTGGCGAGATCAATATTGAGAACTTGAGTGTGCGCTATGCCAGTGGACTAAAGCCAGTCCTGAAACACGTCAACGCTCACATCCGACCGGGCCAAAAGGTAACCGGACCTTAATAAGCTTGCAGAACTTCACAACTACACAACTACTCGCCTTGCTGTAAAACATCAGCCTGATGCATCAGCAGCATACACATTGTTTCACTGGGCGGCACTAACCTGGCCAGTAGAACAAACCATAACAGTAAAAATGAACAAAAAAAATGAACAAGCGAAAGAATTTGCTTGAGATGTGCTGAGTGACAGATTTTACCTCCATTGCCTAGGTCGGCATCTGTGGCAGAACAGGAAGCGGAAAGTCCTCTTTCTCTTTGGCTCTGTTCCGAATGGTTGACACGTTTGAAGGTTAGTAGATCTTCACTGTAGACCGTCTGCAGGACTACTGTATCATGATTATAGGACAAGCGAATAAAAATCTGTTTGTGTTTGACACAAAGACCAAGAGATTGATCGAAAATTAGTCTCGCTTGTTTTGGTTTGGGCTGGTGCGCGTTTAATCCAGGTATTGTTCCTAACTTCCTCAGGACAAATTATCGTAGATGGGATCAACATAGCTAAGCTTCCACTCCAGACCCTGAGGTCACGCTTTTCAATCATTCTGCAGGATCCCTTCATGTTCAGCGGGACCATTCGGTGAGCATTTGAAAATCCTTAATCCCCCAGAGCACCTCTGCCTGACTCGTGATCAAAATACAGTAAACAGCTGTATTAACAGCCATGCTGGCCTCTGTCCTGTTGGTGTGCAGCAAAAAATCCCTCAGTGGCGTGAGACTAAAAGGATACACCACCATTTGGCAAAATAAACTCATTTTGCCTTAACTACTCTGCGGCTAAACAAATGAGTGTTACCTTTTTCCAGTTTACCAATCCCCACTCCCCAATCCCCACTGAGTATTTAGCTTTCAACGTTCAGTTCTAGCCAAGCATGGATTATTGAATCAGATTAGACCATTAGCATTTGCCTATTAGCATTGCGCTTAAAAGTAACTGAGGACTCTTATTTTTTTCTTTTGTTGCACATCTTGATCTATGTTAGGCTGGAACTAAAAGTGCTACCATCAGACTCTGAGGACAGCTGGATGAACTTGAGAAAGGAAAAATTCAACTGTTTAACTTGAGGGGAGAAGGAAAATTAGTGTCTTGCTTGAATGGTGGTGTATCCCTTTAAATTAGGCATCCTGACATTACAGGAGCGATGAAGACATGAACGCTTTGAGAATTTTCCAGTAGGTCATAATGTACTGCCTGTCAACTGTAGGATTTATTCAGCTATTTATGTTGGCTATAAATATTGACAATATTACATTTTACCACGTTTAAAACGTTTATATATAAATTAGTTTGAATTCATTTGAATTTGTTTTAGTGGATTGAAATATAGTTTTCGTATTTTAATGCTCTGTTGTTGCCACATGAAGTTGTTTCCCCTGTAACCTTACCATTCCACTGTCTGCCTGCAGGTTTAATTTAGACCCAGAGCGCAAAGCGTCAGACAGGACACTATGGGAGGCTCTGGAGATTGCCCAGCTAATGCCCATGGTTAAGGCTCTGCCTGGTGGCCTTGGTAAGAGAAAAATAAAAATGGCTACTGATCCTCTACCAGCTTATTGGACAACTATGACAAAGTTAGTTTGTAGACTTTAGTGACACAATTTCATAAAAGGAAGTTTTATATACTGTACATGCTGATACATGGGCGCAGCTGAAGTATAGCCTTAGGTAGAGTTGCCAGAGAGATTACATAGTCTGTGTCGAGTTGTTTGTTAGACTTGGAAGTTAGTTCATAAAACATCACTGTTGGCTAAACTGACAAGGTGTCTTGACAGCATCCTTCTACATAACTTGTTTCAACACACAGTGTGCTTCTACCTTCCACTAAAAAGTTGCCTTTGATTAGTTATCTAGTATCTTAGCACATATTTACTGGCTCATTGCTGTTTAGCAGCTGTTGAAGATTTTCTAGTGCATTTTTTAACTTTTGGTCATGTCTTGTTGTAGATGCGATCGTAACAGAAGGGGGAGAGAATTTCAGCCAGGGTCAGCGTCAGCTGTTTTGTCTTGCGAGAGCATTTGTGCGAAAGAGCAGCATCTTGATCATGGATGAGGCCACTGCTTCAATAGACATGGCAACGGTGAGATGCATCTAGGCAAACAAATTACATTAAACAAATCTATCATTTTGTTTGTTTGTTACTCCTTTAAACAAATGTACAAAGAGCTAATCATATGGTAAGTGAAAGAGTTATATTGCAAATCTGAGGCACTGTCACGTGATCATTAAATGTTGTGGTCAGTCAGCACCCTGGACAGGGCTCCAACACAACTAGTAAGCTAATATACTGGGCCTACATTTCTGTTTCAACAGGAAAGTATTCTGCAAAAAGTTGTCATGACGGCCTTTGCAGATAGGACTGTCGTCACTATAGCCGTGAGTAGCATGTAAAACATTTTTTCCCCACTATAGTAGCTTTTCCCCCCTAACACTTTGATACTAGCGTTTAATTTCAGAAACATCACCTTAAATGTATGTTTTATTGCAGCATCGCGTCAATACCATACTGAACTCTGATCTCGTCATTGTTATGAAGCGTGGTGTCATTGTGGAATACGACGAGCCTGGAGTACTTCTGGAGCAATCAGACAGTATATTTGCATCGTTTGTAAGGGCCGACAAATAAATAACAGACGCGGGGGAAGAGAGCATTTTGTAAAGATTGTGTACATATGTTGATTATTTGTATATTGAAGTCAATAAACTATTTTGTCTTTGTAAATTGACTTTGTTGTTGACTTAATCGTTAATGACTATGGAAATCAGAAACTGAAATTTTAGAAATGAATTCAGAGGGCTTATTTAGATAATATGCTCAAATGGTGTGAATATCTGAAATGTCTCGGGTCACTTGGCTTGAATTTTGGAACAGAAAACATACCTAGTTAGTTTCACTTCCAGCGCATACTGTTAAAACCGAGAAAGCAGAGGAGGGTTGTTGGATAGGCTTCGAGTAAGCACCTCAGCTGCCTCAGATCAAATGCCAGCTCAGCTGATACGCGACAAGACACGCTCGAGAGGGCAGGGCAGGTTGCACTGGCTGAGCGCATGAAGATTTCACCGATTCAAGTTTTGGGAGACGCATGCACGATATCGCAAGAGACAGAGTTATGACAGGACTAAGGTTCCGACAAAATGAATGAAGTTTACTCCTGAAAACGTGTGATCTTCACACCTCTCTAGTGCTGTGTTATTGATAAGCACGCATAGTTTCAGTGGACATGACTACTTTTGACTTGGATTATCAAGTTCGTGAGTTACCTATGGCTGGTGACGCGCTCTGATATATTTAGTCGAAGCTATCAACATTGCACAAACTGCATTTCAAGTTTGTCTCTTGTAAGTTATTACCATGTTGTCAAGAAAGGGTATTCTTCCAGATGATTTTGTCTTGACTCGATTGGCAGAGGACGTCTTGCAGCCAAGATTCAAAACTAAGCAAAGGAAAGCGAGATTCGTTGACAAGAATGGAAGTTGCAATGTTGCTCACACGAACATAAGAGAACAAGGACGATTTTTGTTAGACGTCTTTACTACTTTAGTTGATCTAAAATGGTTACACACACTTTTGATATTTACCATGTCATTTCTGTGCACCTGGTTACTGTTTGGCATGATTTGGTGGCTAATTGCTTTCGCACATGGAGACTTGGATCAGAAGGGAGATGATTTTATTCCGTGCGTCACGAGTATCCATTCCTTTGCCTCTGCTTTCCTTTTCTCGATCGAAGTACAAGTTACCATTGGGTTCGGTGGACGCATGATCACAGAGGAGTGCATCGGAGCAATCGCTGTATTAATCATTCAGAATATTGTGGGTTTGGTGATCAATGCTATTATGTTGGGCTGCATTTTCATGAAGACCGCACAAGCCAATAGGCGAGCAGAGACGCTCATTTTCAGCAAGCATGCGGTCATAGCAATGAGGAATAACAAACTATGCTTCATGGTTCGCGTTGGGGACCTGCGGAAAAGTATGATCATCAGCGCAACTATCAAGATGCAAGTGATCAGAAAGAACACCACACAGGAGGGGGAATTAATTCCTCTCCATCAAATAGACATTGAATTAGATAACTGTTCTAATGGCATCTTTCTTGTCTCTCCACTCATTATTACTCATGTCATTGATAAAAACAGTCCACTGTATGATTTATCTGAAGTCGAATTAGAAAATGAGGACTTGGAGGTTGTTGTGATTTTAGAGGGTGTGGTTGAAACCACTGGTATAACAACCCAGGCAAGAACATCTTATCTTTCCGATGAGATTTACTGGGGACACAGATTCGTCTCGATAGTGTCCGAAGAGGAAGGAGTATATGCTGTGGATTACTCGAAATTTGGCAACTCTGTGAAAGTGCAAACACCAAGTTGCAGTGCCAAAACACTGGACGAAGGGGGGGTTTCCTTCCGTCTTAAAAGGGGGGAGACATTACGAAGTACTATCAGACGTCGACCAGGCGTTGCCGACGATACGCAGAACTAACCCAGATCAGTGAGACACCGGTTTTTATGTCGAAGCAGAACTCGAAGCCTCCTCCAAGAGGTAGCATAATGTAACAATGCATGACTTGACAGAGGTTGTTTTTCTGTTATTTTGCACTGATTGACAGGAACAGAGTTGACATATGGGAATGATACACAGGGAATTTTCACGTTCACACATTTATAGGTTTAACCTATAGTGTATAGGATTCAATCGAACTGACATATTGTGCCAGACATAATTAGATAAACCCTGTATAGAATGCTGGATTATTTGTTTTTGAAAATGCTGGTATGATTTTTTTTTTTTTCCAACATTGACTTTGATAAAAAGTGAGGTTTCATCTGTCGTTTCAGTTTAAAGAAAACAACACGTAAGGCTGTAACTGATGTACAACCATTAACACATGTAGGTGCTAACAGAACTTCTGTCGTCCAATTACAAAAATTAGACATTGGCAACATTTTTAAATATTTTATTAGGTTATAATTCGCAGAGCTTAAAATATTAAATTGCTTTTAACTTAGGCAATATTAAAATACATAAAAATGAAAGCCAGAACTGAAGAACCCTGCAAATGTCAAACTAAAACAACCTTTAAAATAAATAAAATTGGGAGAGGGTGTTTATCTTTTAAACACAAGCCGACTTGCCAACCAGAACCCAGTTTGTGATACTTTGTACAGTGATGCAGGGTAAACCTCAATCCACTCTTTTGGGGGATATAACACTTCCATACAATTAGTTCTGTGAAGACATGATTTAGATCTATTTATATCTATTTTTAATTAACATTTTTTTTCATGATCAAGAGGCAAAACCATGTTTTACTCCAGCCATGAGATAAAGTCTGCATTCACCTGCATTCACAATGCACCACCATCCCCAGTGTCCCCCGGACAGGATATTGCATCAGAGGAAGGGCTTCTAGGCTTGACCTTTACTCTCCGACCCCACTGTGATCCGGGCTCTTCCCTCATCTAACATTCTAAGCTGCAGACATATATATATATATATATATATATATACCAATGTCATTGTCATTATGCCTTGTTGCTCCAGGAGGAGTCCCATAGCCAGGAAGCACAGCGAAGTGCTCCACTCATCCTCCAGAGATCCAGCACAGGCCGGGCAGAGGGATATCAAGGAGGAAGGGGGTGTGATGAAAAATGGTCGCTGGCCTCAACAGTGGTAGGGGGCGCCTCAAAGATGAAAGCAAGGCTGTAACACACACACACACACACACACACACAAACACACATACATACACACTACCATTGTCCCCCCTTAAAAAAAACAAAACAAAACCAATACAAGGGGTGGGGAGGAGAGACAGAGTGAAAGAATCGTTGCTCCCGTAAGGAACATCAGTAGAAATAGGTGCAGTCAGCACCCTGCCACCCCCCGCCCCCCAATCCCTGGCACCCGTGCAGGAGATATATATGCGCCGCCATGGCAGAACCAAAATGCCACACTGTCAGGTCTCGCAATCTAACATTACACAACAGTAGAACAAAAGAGGCAGCGCCCCCCTCAACCCCTCCCCCAGCCTAAATCAGAGGGTGCCAAAACATTACACATGCCCTCTAAAAGGGAAAAGTGGAGAAAGGAAATGAAAACGTGAGTGGAAAGAGAGAGAGAAACAAACCAAAGATGTGCAGACAGAAGTAAATCAAAAGAGTAGAAGAGAAAGCCTAGGGTGGTCTCTAGTCTGGGGTGGGTCAGTGGCTGGAATGGCCTCCGAGGCGGGGCGGTGCGGTGTGGGTGGTGGGTGAAGTGGGTGAAAAAGCTCACAGCGTTTCCTGCTGCCGGGCCAGCCCCCTCTGTTGGCAGGGTCCTAAAGATAGCAAATTATTCTGAGCGCGGAAGGTCCCCCCAACCCCTTCCCCACCCCTCCCTCTGCCGCAACCGAGTCTCGGGGTTGGGGTTCACGCTCATCTCCGTCGTCCTCCTCCTCCTGCGGCGCCGCAGGCAGGCGTGCGTGCGTGCTGCGGCCCCGCTTCATCTCTCGGTGACGTGGTTCTGTGCGGGGGGGAGCGGGGTGCAAAGAGCCTCATAGAGGTCGTCCATGATGGCCACCTCCTTGGGGTCCACCAGGTTGAATTCCCTTATAAATACAATGAAATGTGTGAAAAGTGTGTTCAAGTGTCCGTGCAGGTCCATAGCCACCGTCTCCCTGTAGTGGGCCCAGTAGATGTGAGCCAGTACGTGGAAGAGATACCGGCAGATCTTCTTCACCAGCGTCTCAAAGGCATTGGGGAACTCCTTTCCTGCAAGAGGAAAATAGTAACGAAGAATAGGCAAGGATTCACACACTGAAATATAAACTTCAACTCTCGGTAGTGATGGCGTTTTTACCACAAGGTGAAGTGGCCAAACCTTGTCACTAGAGGGAGGTAGAGATTTCTAATGTCATGGCACTTTCCAACAACCTTGTTGAGTACAGTTAGCAGTCAATGTAAACTCTAGTGCATACAACATATACACCTAACAGGCAAAGATCTAAAACAGGCAGGCAAAGATCTAAATTTTCCGTTAATTACTTTGCCTTAATAAATTCAGACTTGAGGTCTTGCCTTCACCATAACTGATTGCTTCTTTAAATTACTGGATTTAACCACTGGGTGGCAGTGTGCACCAACACTCACCATATTTTGTTGGAAAGATCTCTTCGTCCGTCACCAGTTTTTGTACCAGGCTTGTGACAAAGTCTACATACTGTGGAGCTGTGCATTTCATCTTCTTCCCTTTCTCATCATACCAGTGGTATACCCTGAAAAAAACAAACAAACAAACAAAAAAAAAAACATATGTATTAAAAACATGTATTTAATGTGATCACTTGCATGACACTTTTATCCTAACCCTAGGTTTGAAATGAAAGGCAAATACAACATATAGGCAAGTTTGAGCACCCAAGGTATAAATAAACACAAAAGCACATTGTAGACGGATGAGATATTTAAATAGAGAAACCAAAATGGAGGTGTCCGAGCAGGCGTGTGGTCGAGTGAAAAATAGAAAAAGTGCACACATGGCGACAGAAAATGCATACACTGCACATGAACAATTTGGGTTCTGGGCAGCATGGGTTATTTACAGGCCTTGAGTTACGTTGTTAGCATGTCTCCAGACAGGCAGGCCACACTTTGTCCGGGCGCTCAAATAGCAGAAGCGCTAGGAGAGCTTTTCCAGCAGCACTGCTGTTTGGACTGGCAGTTTTTATAGACCTACAAGAAACTCTTGAGGGCCAGAAAGGGCTCCAGATTCTTACATCTGTTCAAAACAAAGGAGAAAGAAAAAAAAGGAACGGAAGAAGGAAGGAAGAAGGAATACCTGTCCATAGTCCAGAACTATGCTGGTGGCCTCACACTTCTTTTTGTAATGTAAATTCCATGTTAAAAATGGGGATCTTGTTTTGGGGGTTGACAGGCATAAAAATAATGCACGCAAGCACACACACACACACACAAACATAAACAAATAGCTCACTGGGCCGATGGTGAAGCGATGGTGGAAACGCCCATTTGATTAGAGGCTCCAGTCTGGCCCACGGGCTGTTCCCGTAAGTGGTTGCGGGCAGCCTGATAGCATCGTGCTGATCTGGGCTGGGCTTGGCCCCTCTCAAGACTATTAGCAACATGGGCCCACAGGGGGGTGGCTCATACACACATACTCAAAGACTAAAACACATTTGGTCCAATCCGGGAGGCCTGGCCAAGGAGTCAGCACGTTCTAACAAACAATACAATTCTGAGGGTACATCAGAGAAATCTTTACAAAATGAAATTTAGACTGAAACGCCATTTATCTCCAGCTCTTTCTTTGTGTCCTCACTGTTCGCCATATGGTTCTCATATTAAAAGATGCTCATGACATAATGGCAGGCTTTTCTGTGCTCAGGCTCCCATCGTCCACTGATGTCTCTCGATCTTGGGACAAGCAGACTGGAAGGCAGCAGGTAGGTTCCTCAGCAGCAGCCGCCGCTGCAACAGCACAAGCACATCTGGCGCTCCTAAATATAGCCCCGTCCATCCCATCAGCCTCAGCAAGAAGCCAAGCTAACTTCCCGAACAGACCTTCTTTCACAGCGCCGGGCTTGCGAAGGGGAACATTCCTGAGTTGTTGGGTAAGGGTGTGTGTGTGTGTGCACGCGTGTGTGTATGTGTGTGGACGTGAGCTAGGCAAGCCAGCAGCAGAAGGAGATAAAGGGCCTGCTGGATAAACGCAGGATGGGGAGGTGCTCCACCTGGGCGGTGTGCCCAGCGGGCCCGGCCTCGTGAGGAGAGCATGGCACACCTGAGCACAGCACCACCCCACCCTGAGTGTCCATCTCTTCCACCATTCGTGTAAGTCATGCATTCTTACAATTCAGGTTCATTGTGGCCCGCGTGAGGTGGAGTGCAAACAAAATAACAACAACACACTCTCCACATGGACCCAGAGAAAAATACACACATTTACCCTATTTTTTTTTTAACCCAACCTGAGCTGCTGAGTGACAGGAGAGTGTGAGTGATTGGGAGGAGGCAGGGCAGTGATAGCCATCAGCGCTGGGCAGGGCCCTAATCCCACTCCTGACTGATGGGTCAGGCACTGACGAGATGGTGCGCACTGACCGCCGCATTCTCAGACGCTGGCTCACGTCCTCAGACTAGTAAAATCCTCCCCACTCCCCACCACCCCTGACCAATCAGGGTCGGTACTGCAAACAGGCGTGTGCTGATTGGTGGATGCTAGCAGCAGGGTCATCTGGTGGGTTCATGCAGGGCATTGTGAAGCATGTCAGGACAAACATTTTGCGGTCTGTAGGAAATCACTGTGCTGATAAGTCTCTTTGTCGGATTTCAGAATAGCCAATGCCTTTTAAGCTGCAATCATAATGATGAAGTAGCAAAGGTCAGCGATGTCTTTAAGCGGAAAAACATAAAAATCCAATAAAACAGTTTTTTTTCTCACAAGTCGTTACAAACTTCAGCACCCTCAAGACGACCTGGTGAGTTGTGAAACATTTGGAGCATGTGTTTTGCCTTTTTTCAACTTGAACCTTTTGGTAAAGAAAAAACACCCTGCAGCCCAGTGAACATTTAAGATAAGGTAAATGTGTGTAGGACCTCATTATCAGGTGTGAAATCTGTGGTCTTTTCCTTTTTTTCTTTTTTTTTTTTTTTCCAAACACACTGACAGCATATTCATCTTAGCCATCATAGCTGGAATTCCTCATGGTGAAGAGAAGATTAGGACAGTTTGTCTTTGAGGAGGGCAGATGGTTCACATGTCTTTAAGACAGGCTGATGCTTAGACAGGAACCAATGGGCCAGTGTGTCCCAACTGGTCAGGCCAGTTGAGAAATCAGTTGAGGTTTTTGTAGTGAACCCTGTTCAGCGTTGAGGCTGCAGTTCACTTTGTGAGATCCTTCTTGTTCTGGTGTCAAAAATAACTTGGATATAAATATATATTTTCTCTTGTTTTTGAAAAGCAGCACATGAACAGGCAACCTATCTGACAAGCCAGAATGAGCCAAAAACGTATGAAACGATACAAAATTTCTCTCTGATCATTGTTTACAAGTGAGGACCTTTCCCCCAGTGAGAAACACTTTTAGTGGCCTTGAGTCAACTGGAAGTTCAGGAGGGTTTTTAGATGAAGTTCTTCATTGGGACCAGACTTACAGTGGTCCATGTCTGACCCCTTTCTGACCCATCTGGGTGCTGATTAACCAGCCTTCCATGTCTCAGAAGATCCCTCTAGTGTAGAGAAGAGTATGCCCATCCCTGCACTGCACACCACGGCATCAACAGGGACCACCATAACCCTGCACATTTCCTGAGACCTCTGCACTGGCAGGAAATATTTCAGGAAATGGCTAATTGTGTGGACTCCGTGACCCGGGCATGTCCCTACAAGAGCCAATTTCGATCTTAACCCCTCATCTCTCTTAGTCTTAGCAGAAGAAGGTTGGACGGACAAGCGAGTCCCTGTCACCCAGCACAGGCCAAAGGGGTGTTCTGTTGCCTGCTCTCCGTGGCTCAGGAGAACAGCAGGATGAATAATGAATCGGTACATGGAAGAGGAGAGGAAGAGTGAGAGAAAGAGAAGAGAGAGGAGTGCTACTTACGTATTGCAGGCCGTCATGGCTTGACAGGTGTCTCCAATGCAAAACTCTGAGATTGTACTATACTGGAGGTTAATGAGGTTGAAGAAAGTTGTGGCTGTTTGGGAGACAGAGACAGAGACAAAGAGAGAGAGAGAGAGAGAGAGAGAGAATTACATTTTACTCTTTGGGTAATGTGATGTTTTATTACTTTTGTTTCTTCACACCTTTGGAAATGTGCTGGTTTTTATTATTTCATCTGCTGTTTTTTATTTTACTTTTCAACTGTGCTATCCATTTCTATTAACGCAAATAAGAAGGTTAAAAGTTCCAGAACAGAACTTCAGTGCACACAGTTGCCATGACCGCGTCCCATTAGGTCAGACTGGCAAACATTAAGCATAACGATGCTATTTTAGCAATATTATGCCTCAGAGTATCAGCTGCATTACCATAACATATCTTCAATTATAAACAAGATCTTTGCTGGATTTGAAGGGTTTTCATGGAACTTTTGCGATTAAAAAGTTGAAAAGTATGAGCTTACTTTATCTTTTTGATAGCTTACCATGTCCAACTCACAAACCTTTATCCATATACAGCAAGAGAATTTTGTTCACGTCACTATGGTTGAAAAAAATATCTAAGAAAAACAGCTAAGTAGTCTGCACATATTATTCTACCGTGTTTTTGTTGGAAGTCGGCTCTGCGATAACATCTGGGGGAATGTAAGCAATGTTATGCTCTTTGGAATTCTAATCTTAGCTGCCGTTTATCGCTCCATTATGCAAGTCAGAGATATTTTCTACATCGCTCTGCAAAAATTCCAAAACTTCAAAAGCCCTTCCCAAAACTTTCAAGGGAACAGCAGACAAAACAAGAAAGCTTCGGAGACATTCCCACGCTCACCCATTCAACCTACTCACAACAAACCTCTGAAGCATTTTGTCTTTGTTAGTGTGTGTGTGTGCTTGTGTATATATGTGCGTGTATATGAGAGTGTATGTGTATGTGTATGTGTATATGTATATGTATACCAGTGTGTGATTCAAGCGTGGTGTATGGGTACATACTGTTGCTAGCTAGCCATTCGTTGAGATCGATCTCTGTCGGCAACACGACCAGCTCCTTGAGGTCGAAGTCGACGACCCGCACTTTGGTGTACTCGGCCTCCAGGTACTGCTTCTTCTCCTCGGTGGGCGGCTTCTTTCCATTGGGCTTTCCTTTAGACTTCCTGCAGGCAGACAGAGACAGACATGTGGTCAGCGTCAGGAGGCCTTCAACACCCAGGGCAGGGCCACAGGGGCTTGCAGAGCATGGCAAAGCCAAGGGGAGGGAGAGCTTATGTAATGCAAACGTGCACATGTGGTGTTCTAATGAAGGCCGAACTGAATAGCATAGGCGCAAGGGCCTCAGAGTTCCTTACAGCCAGCAGTCTAGAAAAATGAGGCGATTTTCCACTGTGGGGTCTACGGAACGTTAACCTTGCCCTGTCATTAAGCCGACGAGACCACGGCCTTTGTGGCTTCGACTTCCAAATCTATTTTTAGCCTCCCAGCCGCCCCCAAGTGTAGTGTTACAACCAAGCACACCCTTAGAGCCACTGTTCCCCACCATTCCCCACGCATCACCACACCCCGGCTCTCAAACATAAAACCCACCGCAGCGTAACCGGAAAAACTGAGGCCCTTTTGATGCACGTCACAGAGCACGGCTACAGGAAATATGCTGCAGGGAAATCAGCTTTCTAGTGGAACTGCTTGGCATTACACTAATGACGGGGGAGAAGTTCACCCGAAAAAAAAAAAAGACGTCACAGCCTAGAACTGTCAAAAAACAATAAATGTCCAAATTCTACACAGACTGCTAAAAACATGAGGAGCCAAAATGTATGAACAGTAGCGTAGGGTGTTAATACATAAAATTATTAGCATAGACAGTATGCAGTATAGACAGTATGCAGTATACTGAGGTATTTTAAGCTTGTGTCACATGTGGGCTCTTTGTTTCACTCGGGCATCACATACAATAGCGATGCACCAAAGAGCACTCAGCACACCTGAAAGTTTTATAGAGTCCTTTATATAAAGCTTCCTTTAAAGCTATACCTGCTAAAACTTCCCCAATGCACTTTCACTGGAAAAGACGAGGACTACAGGCCATTACAAGTCAAAACCAATTCTGAACTTAGCTATTGCAGTAGGCTTTTCCCTTTTCCAAATCTCTAATCGCAAAAACAGTTATGCTGTATATTGCCTATACTTTTTTAACCCCACCCCCACCCCTAATTAATAGAAATTCAATTAAACATACGAACACACCATAAGCTATTCTAGTCTTCACCGAGCCATCCCTTCCTCTCCCTACTGATTCTTATCACTGTGTAGCTGTTTTCAGACATCAGGTTGTATTAATAAAGTCAATGACCTCTTTCACTGGAGAGAAAAACTGCAATTGATTCCCATATTGGCAGCGGAGGGGAGGAGTGGGGGAGCAGAGAGGGCATGCTGCTACCCAACAACAACAAGCAGTGGCCTGCTGACGTACTAGCGGACCTGGCGACATAAAGCTTGGTCTGTGCGCGGTGCGGACGGGCAGACGGGCGGTCGAGGGCCAGGCCTTTAAACAGCTGTGCCAGTGTTATTCCGCTGCCGGGCCCACACTCCTGTCTGTCCCTCTACACATACAGGCCGGCCTTGTTGAGCCTAAGCCCTGGTGCCGAGTGCTGATGCTGTGCTTGTTTGTGTGTGTGTGTGTGTGGACACTGCCAGAGGCAAAGCCCACTAAACACACAGCAACACACACCCTCTCTCTCTGTCACACACACACACACACACACACACACACACACACACACACAAACCTCTCTCTGGTTTATCCCCACCCAAACCACTAACCTAGATATACGAGCCACAGTCAACATACCCCCCCACCTCCCTTCACACACACACACACACACACACACACACACACACACACACACACACAAACACACCTCCCTTCCATCAGCCCCCAGAGCTACACTCGCACAGCAAGAGGCAACAAGGTTTGCCAAGAGCTTTCGTTAAAGCCACTTTGTCAGCTTTGGCCTCTCCCCATATTAGCCCCCCATGACCCCCCTGCCCCGCCACCCACCCCTCACACTCAAGCTCCTTCCCAGTGGGCAGGGTGCCTGATCATTGCTGCAGTGCCCAAAAGCCTCCCGAGTCCAGCTGTACATCTTGTATTCAGGGAACCATTTCAGCGAAATAAAGAAAGAAAGAAAAAATCCTAGAAGTCAGAACCAGCCGACAGCTTTGAGAGCCTCCCAAGGCATGCCGATTGTGTTGAATCTAATTGGGCTTGATCCACTTGACAAAAACCTGTCTCCTCCCATCCCCCCTCACTCCCCCGGGGTCCACTGCTGCTTACTGGATCGGCACAGAACCCGGGTTGTTTCAGGACGCGGTGGACTGCCCGTGGGCACACAGACGAATTTGGTTATGAAGCTTTTCTGTCGACCCGATTTCCCCCCACCCCCCACCTCCCACCTCTCCACACCCTCAGTGTAAACACAATGGAAGCCCCCCTGCAGCGTGTTCTTGGCTTTGTCTGACCCAGCTATTCCTCTCTTCTGGTCACTCAAACAACCGGCTCCCAATTCCTGGAAGGCTACCACCACTTACACCTGGAAAGGCTATGTTCCACTCCATGTGCCTGCAGAAACAGTGGAGCCTTTCATGTGGAACACACTATGTGCAGAAAATCTACAGTTTGTTGTGGCGGTCATATTAGAAGCCTATTTGGCTCCTTCGTCCGTACTGTATGTGAAGTACAGCACGGCTTGGAGGATTGGAAAGAACCAACAAATTAACATACTTGAAATGCATGTGCTACTATGAGGGGGGAAACGAACAGGACATGAATGCTTAGCTTGGATATTGACAAAGAAATGCACGAAGCCTTTGCTGGGAAACGACAGGCCTGAACATTTAAGGCCTACCAAACAAAACTACAACTTCAAAAGGAAACTCAAACCAGCAAACCCAATGCACACACACACACACATACACAGGGGCAACTGACGGCAAAGTGAAGTGTGTGGTGTGGGCCCGGTGCCTGTCTGCAGCCCTGGTGAGGTCATGAACCCCGGGACAGCTGCTGGCCCAGCTGGCAAAGAGGAGAAAGTGAGATTGGAGGGGACCAGCTGCAGCCCAGGAGATAGGGTGGCCAGACCAGACCAGACAAGACCAGGCCAGTGTGCTAAAGTGATTGAGACTGACAGAGCATCACAGCTGGGAGCTCCCAGCAGGACAGAAGTCCAGGGGAACCAAGAACAAAGTTTTCAGCCATCTGGGACAGAGCGTCCACAAAGGCGAGAATCATGTACGGACAAAACATTTTTTTTCTCTGTGGTCTCCAATGCTGCATGTTCCTACAACTAGTTTTAGTAGGATCACATAAAGTTCACCTTAAAACTTCTGTTTTTTGGGTACTCTGAGCCACTTAGAATGATTCAGACCAAACAAAACATGTTAATCATTTACAAAGGGTTTATTTAAATAATGCATTTCTGCACATATCCTGCATTATTAATGTGCATACCCATAACCTTGATGACCCAGACTTCCTGAGACTAAAGCCACTTTTGGCACGAGACCACACACCCACACACACACTGGTGTCCTGGTCTGGATGCATACAATACCTTTTAAGGCTAATGATTAGTGAGAAAGGGCGGAGTGCACAACACAAGCCGACTGTTGGCAGAAGGGGAAGTTTTCTTTTCCTTAAAATAAACGAATGATTCAAGAATGTCTGCGTCCTTTCAGGAAATAACACTGATACCAAACAATGGGGGAATTCAATTCAAGTCACATCAGGCATGAGGAGTCATTCTCTGCAAGAATATACTAACTGGGGGAAAATCTACAGCAATTTAAGCTTGATGGAGAGTGGTCGAGTACAATGCGCTTTGAATGGTCATTGTTCCCGTAACACCGATAAGACGGCAACGGATACCAAGATCGGAGATTGGGCTATGAGAGCCCCCGATGACCTCCACGATACCCGTGTGCCCCACACAGTTCAGCATGACAAACCCCCACTCCCACTGCAATCGCCACTGTAACCCACTCCCACTGTACTCTGCGTTGTAACCCACTCTCACTGCAATCTGCACTGTAACCCACTCCCACTGTACTCTGCACTGGAACCCACTCCCACTGTACTCTGCGTTGTAACCCACCACCACTGCAATCGGCACTGCAACCCACTCCCACTGTAATCGCCACTGTAACCCACTCCCACTGTAATCGCCACTGTAATCGCCACTGTAACCCACTCCCACTGTACTCTGCACTGGAACCCACTGTAACAAAAAGAGAATGCACGTCACAGACACCCTTTGTCTCCACGTATCCTACTCTCTGCTCACTCGTGAAGACCATGTTGGAAAACACACTGTTGATCATCGTTCGGGCAGAATTGCAGAATCTTGGACTCAAGCCAAGCATCAGAGCCCCATCGAGAGAGACTCTGGCCACCTATAGTCTTAGGCAACAGTGAACACCTGATCCAAATGGCCGTGGGGTCATGGTTCACACACGCAGACAGGTGATAACGGTGGTAATAATAATAACAGGCCAGACACGTTAGCCCACCCTTTCATTTGAGACCAGGAAATGACCCGAGCACCTCTGGTATCCTGGAGCCTCCCATTCCAGAGAGGGGCGGCCGGAGGAGGAGTGGGAGAAATATGTAGGAGACAGGAACACATAATGCCTTGCACAACCGTTGGAGTCTGAAACATCTCAGATCTGAATCCGAATAATAAATGTCAGATGAGGGAGGCTTTCACTTGAGAGGGGGAAGGGAAAAGAAAAACAAAAAAAAAAAACAAAAAAAAAAAAAAACACCTCCCTGAAACCAGAACAGCGTTGCATGATCCTGCATATTAGTCTATCCAGGCATACGGGACACGTTAACGGGATGATTCCCGGCATTGCGGCACACGCTCTGTGAAAAAATCTGTGAGATTGCCATGTGCGCCAGCAACCTAAATCCAAACAAGGAAACCAGCATTCCGCTGGATCTGCTGACGCATTTTCTTACATTAGAAAAGTCAAGAGGCAAAGATCAAATAAAATTCCTCTATTTATTGATGCATTATGTAACCCTCCCTACTCGATGAAAAGTGGGAAGTGTTCGGATGGCAGACCATGTAGCTCCAGGGGATGATGGGGCCTGGTCTACCTCATTGAGTAACACTGGGGAATTAATGATACGAGGAGACAAAACATACTGGGAGGGAGGGAGAGGGAGAAAGAGAGAAAGATGGAAAGACAGTGAGAGTGTGTGTGAGAGAGAGAGAGAGAGAGAGAGAGAGAGAGAGAGAACAAAATGTATATGTGGTGAATTAAGCCAAGTACAAACATCTTGCACCAGAACTCCATGTTTTTGGGGCAAGTGACCAATGTTGTTATGAATGATTTTTAACCAAGGGGGTAGGGGTGGGGTTGAACCACATCACAATGTAAACTATTTAAACAATCCAAAACAGCCTTGCTACGCATAAACTGAACTTTGTATGCTCAATGTGAGCACACTGTAGAGGTGAAAGAAGGTAGGTGTGTGTGTGTGTGTGTGTGTGTGTGTGTGTGTATGTATGTGTGCAGTCCATAGAACAGGGAAATAAGCAATTACAACACTGGAAATGGATTTTCACCTGAAATGAATAATAACTGTCAAACCATGATGAAAGCAAGTGATGATTAACCACTTACACAAGGAGGCTGTAGTCAGCAAGACTGGGTCAAACCCATCAGTGGAAATGGTACACGTCTATTAAACCTACACGAGAAATAAAAGATGTAGAAAAACAAAAACGCTGCCACCATGCCAAGGGAGTTATAGATTAAAAGACAATGAAATTGCACTTTGTTATGGTGGCCTTAGCTAGCTGGTGATATGTTTACTCGAGAGAACAGAAACTGCTATTTAGACTCCTATTTTAGATGCTTTTAAAAAAATAACACACTACTCCCCCTGGCAAGCCACAGACTCAACCAGCATACCAGCAGAGGCTAGATCACCACTACCATGCTACCAGGCACCAACTAAAAATGGATCAAATGTCCAAACATTTAATGTTTTTTATTTAATTTTCATGCATCCATATTATTATGTATGTATTTAATGATATAAAGACTGCATAGCAAAATGATACACAGACACAAACTGTTTCAACTGAGAATGTGCACATCTGTTGAGAAACTGTTTCATACAGAAACAACAACAGATAGATTTATGATAGATTGAGAATGATTTACAGAAGCAAGACGGTGCAAATATATACCGACATCAAAAAACAAACAAAAAAAAAGCTGACAGACACAGCTCACTGTGAGCTGACAGACACAGTTCATTCTCGCACGCACACCACGCAGGTAGGTTGCACTTTCCTCTATGCGTCAACCCAAGACAATTAAAAATTAATTTTGACGGACAACACGATTTTCCACCCCAGGTTGGACAGGTCTTCAAGCAAAAGTGCTTATCTTGCACTAAATGCACATGGCCCTTTCAGCACTTTAACAAATTCTCATGACGCTATACAAATAAAATCTCTACAATTAACTTACGCCAGCGCGCCGCAAAGACTAATTAGAACATATTCAACGTTATAGGTTTACATTTGCACCACCAGCAAATTTATAAAACAATGCTATACATAATTTCTAACAGTTAGGTTGCAATGCAATAAGAAAGTAACTTGCCTCAGTACTTTGCCAACAGCTTGCAGGACCATTTTACAACTTAATCCACTTCTGGAATTCCTCTGCGAATGGAGAGACGAACTGTCTCCGGGGATGGTGAACTGATCTCCGACCATTTCTCCACTTCAACGATTTCTTTAGACTACAGTATACTGCTCTGCGGCGATACAGAACTACCGTGGGTTCGGTGTTCTCATCTCCACTAAAAGTAAACTTCAGTCGGAGTCTTGTTACTTGACCCTCCCGTTGCGCTCTCAGCCTATCGGCATAATTCGAGGCGGAGCCGAACGCCAAGAGGCAGCGAACATTACTCGAGGGTGCAATTTCGCACAAGAGCGTCACGAAACGTTTATGTTTTAATCGCTAGGTATTATCGGACCGACAGTACTTAGTGTAACCACATAGCAATAGGCTACGTTTTAATTTTAAAAGCGCCAACTGCACAAGAGTTGAAGAGTAAGTAAAAGGTGTACTATACACCTGTAGCTTACCACTTCCGAAAAAGAAACACTGTCCATAATGCCTCATTAACCTCTTCAGCAAACATGCCCACAAGAAAAAAATGTGTTCATACTCTTAATAAATTTACACATTGCTTCAGAAAAGTGAATGTTGCTGAATTGCACAACCGTTTTAGACTCTTTGGAGAGAAAGAGTAATCTGAGAAAAAGAATAATGATATCTGATATAAAGGACCTGTGTTGCAAACTGAATCAATGTCAATGAAGCATGATGGTGTAGTGCAAAACATACACTTTAGCGATCATGAGTTGTGTTTTCCTGATGAACAATGGCTAGGAATTTCCCTTGCTGACAGACATGTGCAAACTTGACTTTGGAAGCAGCAGGAGATTTACTGCCTGTCTGAGAAACACAATGCCTGAAGAGGCCCATGGTAGTGATAGCGTAGCCTGTGGTTATATCAGAAAGCCTGTGGAAGTAGAAACCAAGGAAACTGGACTGATATGACAAGTGATAGGCTATCATCATTTAATCACAAAAGAACCTCAAACTTTGAGTTGGGAACATTTTGTCATATTGACACAATGCAATTACTGCATGTCCACAAATGACAAAAAATAAACACAAATAAAGTGATATAATCAGCATGTGTGTCAGTGATGTGTTAAGTTAAAATCTGGTGGCATGTTTTTAATTGTTTAAAGAAATCTGTAGGCTATTTAAAAAACAAGAATCATCCTTTCATTTACTTTCACTACATTCTTTAAAGGAGAAGTTCGGTGTGATTTTGACCTGGACTGTACTGAAAGATGTTACCGAGTACAAACACATATCCAATACCGACCTCTGGTCACCCCCAGCATTCCGCATTTTACACCATTTTAGCCAAAGCTTTCATTAACCTTACACTGCTACACTGGGGGCATTGCATAGCCTATGCAGCTAAATAGCTATTTTTACACCATTAACAAGGTTCAGAGTAACTTACAGAAGTCTACATTTTATTGGTAGACTTCTGAGAGCCCTGACATTTAAACCGAGACAATAGGAATTGTACAGGTACTTTATTAAAAAGACAGTTTATAAAGACAGTACCTTCTCAGAATTTCTCGGTCACCGCCATCTTAAATCACGATAGGTCAACTGACGAACTACAACTTCATAAATGTCTTTGGTCAAACTCTTTTAAGTTTCATCATTTGTTGGTGTCTTAGTGCTCATGTAGATAGTCACCATATATTTTCAGCTGAAATCCAAGCACTTCAACAGAATATAATTTTCAATCTGTTCCCCTGTCCTATCTGTTCGTCAATCGACTTATCGTGATTTAATTTCAAGATGGCGGTGACCAGGAAATTCTGAGAAGGTACTGTCTTTGCAATAAAGTACCTGTACACGTTAAAAATTCTCATTGTCTCGTTTTAAATGTCAGGGCCCTCAGAAGTCTACCAATGAAGTGTGGAGTTACTTTGAACCTTGTTAATGGTGTAAAAATAGCGATTTAGCTGCATAGCCAAAATGATGCCCCTATAGCTAGCAGTGTATAAGGTTAATGAAAGCTTCGGCTAAAAACGGTTTAATGCGGAATGCTGGGGGTGAACGGAGGTGGGCATTGGATATATGTTTGTACTCGGTAACATCTTCCAGTACAGTCCAGGTCCAAGTCACACCGGATTTCTCCTTTAAGCTATTTTTGGTCATTTTAAGTCAACAACAGCTGTCTGAACAATTTTATAAATGGCCTGAATAATATGAATTATGATAAAGAGGTGTTGTATAGTTGTGACATAAATAGAATCAGCACAGGAAAAGCCACTTGGCAGGGAGGAGGCGACACATCGTTAATCAAGCAACATCAGTGTGATGATGTGATGACGACATTATTGCTCAATCAAACTTCTGACCATTACGGATCTCAACAGATGAAAGACTGTCATTTCCAGTGGGCTTTTCTGAACAAACTGGCAAATATTGCTCTAAGTGGTCCTCAAGTAGTCATCCACAAAACTTAAATCCACTAAAAAAAAAAAATCACATACTTTCATTTATCTAAATAATTTGCTGAACTTACACTTTGAAATAAGATTTGGAAGTACAGATGCAGAATGGATTATTCCATTTAGCGTCCTTAAAAAGAGAGAGTGTAGCTCTAGAGGTATTGTCATCATGGAAAAGTAAATAAATAAATGTGGGTGTGTTACGTCAGTAACCTGGAAAAAAACTGATACATTTACAGAGAAGGGGTGGAGGTGCTAAGGTGTAAGCTGAAGAAAATATAGAAGAACAAGGCGATAAAAATAGCTTCAGTTCTGTCACCGGGCTCAGAGCCCCGGCACTGCTGTTTTCACAGGAGCCAGACCCACAAGCTAGTGATGTGAGTAAGAACAGAGGCAGCTTTCATGACAGCACAGGTAAAAAAAAAAAAAAAAAGGAAGGAAAAAAAACAGAACCTTGTTTCACCATGGCTGTGACGACATAGGCACGGAAGGTCTAAAAATGGCAGTGAAATAGCTTACCCCAGCTATGGCTCATGTTGGAGAAGGAAAAAAAAAAGGGAAAGAAAACGCTACAAGCTTCCAATTAAACAGAGGCTGCTGTGCCACCACACCCATGTGCCCACAGCAACAGCAGCACAATACCCAGTCTGTTCAGAGGAGCTAAAGGCCGGTGGGCAGCGCCCATCAGCATTGACGTGAGTGGAGGGTGGAGAGCCAACATATCAACTGAGAACCTCTTCACTCAGACACGAGAGGTAGATGAACAATTTCTGCTGGGTATGCTTAACCTGGTCGCCATATGGGAAAGAATACATTGAACAATGTGATAGGACACCCATACTGTAGTAAAATACACAGCGTCATTTAGCTCTGTTGAAAAGTTTAAAATAAAGTCGCTTTGAAGAAAAGTGTCTGCCAAATGCACAAATTATGTAAGTTGTCTGGTTATTAACAGACTCTTTAAGCTACACAAACTCCCACTGTGGATATTAGGAATCCGACAAGGATGACCAGGTTGTCAGTTAAGCAACATAACTACTGCTCCACTAGGCAAGTTTAAAAAGCCACCATAGGTCTAAGGCAAAGCTAGAACAATCACAGTTTAGCAGCGGCTTGAAAGTCAAACACAGAGACAGTTGAAGGAGCGGCCAGTCTGGTACCTGTGGAAGAGCGTCTTGAGAAGGCTGCGTGAAAAGTCGTGGCCACTTGGCTCACACGTAGGGTCCCTGCCCGTGCCCTCGGCCATCCTGACACCTGCCACAGAGCATACCACGCAGTCTGGCAGTCCAAGCTGAGTCCTCCAACACTCAGCCGATGAAGACTCCCCAACAAGAGTGTATGTGTGTGCACGTGAGTGTGTGTTTGTGTGTGTGTGTGTGTGTCTGCGCACACCAGGATCTTACTCAAGACAAATGGTTCAACATTCCACACCGCAAAGGCTGGAACGAGCAGCCTGAGTGCAGTCTGACACTGTGCGCTATGTTGCGCTATGCTGTGCTGTTCTGTGAGGAGCACGTCGTCCATCTGGTCGGGATGATAAGGAGCTGCTGCGGAGGCCTAGGCGATGCAGATTAGTGCCTTTTGTCGGCACTGGACGCAGGGGAAATTCAAAGGCGTGCTCCGGCCTGGGCCTATCATCACCCACCACACTCGTCACCCACAGTGGCCTGCCTGCCAAAAGGTCCCCACCAGCTAATAGGAGCCGCCGGCGCTAATGGGACGCCAGAAAGGCTGTGCTCAAGACTAGCACTCAGTCTAATTATTCAGTAATTATGAGGATGACCTCAACTATTTGGAGGCTCTCCGAGGAACTAAATGGGCCGTAGCTTCCGAGTGAAATCACCTGCTCAAAAACAACAAAGTAAAGCAGATAGTTTATTGATTACACAAAAGGCAAGCTGTTCAGACATTTCAAACTTAGATGCCTAATAACAAACATACTCATAGGTATTAATTGTAGAATTACTATAATGTGGCGAATATATTAACTTGCATCTTGATACAAGAAATTCTTCTCAACAGCGTTACCCACATGCAAGTTTCTGGTACATGAAAAAAACATTTTGCCCCCTTTCATCCACACTAAGTTTTGTAGGGGCAATTTGTACAAAAATAAAATTCCAGACACTGTTCAAAACAGCCAAGACCATAAGTCTTTCATGAGCTTGTGACAACACCTAGAAATAAATTTTCTACTGGCACATTATAGAAACCCAGGCCTCCATTGCAATTTCACCAATTACTTAAGCCTGGGCAGGATAAACAAAACCCAAAAAACTAATTTGAAAAGACGGGAGTTGATTGGTTTCATAAACAGCCTGAGCCAGATTCTCAACCTGGAGGCATGTAATGATCTACAGGCTCTCTTTTGGATTTCTCACATATTTCCAGACCCTGAGAGGAAGAAAAACAAAAAAAAAAAACAACAACAACAGAATGAACGCAGAAGCAGAGTTACATAAGCACACTGCCCCTCTGTTGATGTGGGAATATGAGGACTTTGTGTGAGAACAGCAGAGGGTTAAGTAGCAGCCCTTGGGAGCCTCAAGACTTTCACCATTTCCTGCTCCTGAAGAAGCGGCGAGAGGAGGAGGAGGAAAAAATAAAAAGGTAAGCCGCCCTCAGGAATCTGCGGCTGCATTGTGTGGCCCTGCGGGCTCAGCTTCCTCTCCCCTAGACCCCCAGGCTTTCATATACACAGGCCCACTTCCTGTGTTTATGTGCTCTCTCGATAAGGGCTCTGTCCGGGGCTCCTGCACCGGCAAACGGACCCTGCCGCATAGCCTACCTTCCTCAAATATTATTCTTAATGAGGCAGCTGGTGGCTTTCCGGAGGTAGCAGGCCTGGAACACAATGTTTTAGCTGAGGATCGGGCTACGGTACCCAGGCTGGGGCCAGCAGAGCATGGAGGGAGATGGTGGTTAGGGGTGGTGGGGGTCGGGTCACAGAACAGAGAGGAGGAAGTCTGAGGAGCAGCTCACCACCCAAGATCTAGATCTTAATTACTGTCAGCAAAAGCGGAAGGCCTCACATCTCACATCTGCTCTCTGGGAAGACACATTTGGGCAGCACACTGGGGCTTTCACAACCTTGAAACTGGAAACAGAGGTCTGCAGGTCTTGCACAAGAGCATTCCACAGTACTAAAAATGTTTTCTGCACCGAGGTTGAAAGATGGAGGTTACTCAGCTCTGTTCGCTCACTCACTCAAAGATCAGAATGTTCCCTTTTCAGCACAACGATGTGCTGAGATAGGGGCTATCAGGGCTGTCACTACGGTCACCTCCTAAAACCAAAGAATGTTCTTGGTATGGGGAATGGCGTCAAGAAATGCGTGTTGCTCTTCCCAAGCATTCAAAGATTATACGAGGAAGGAGAGGGGGGTATTAACAAAATCTTTCATCCGATTCCAAAATGTTAAAGCAGCTAAGGCCTTCTGACTAAGGGAATGTGTAGAATGACAGAACCAACTTTAAAGGCATTGGTGTGTGTGTGTGTGTGTGTGTGGCTCATGGAAACAGTGTCTTATCTGCTAATCAGCTTACTGGGCCAGACAGGGCACTGAGACGGACACGGAAATGGACACAGCAAGTGTTTTAGAAGACACACTGCCCACTTTGTGTTCCTTTTCCCGCTCTTTGATTGGGCAGCCTAGGGAAAGCATTTGAATATTCCTTAGGCGTGACAGTAGCTCATGAGGTGTGACCGTGTGAACTGACAGGGCATTATAGCCGCCGCAATCAATGGAATTACGGAAAGCGAAAGGCTAAGCTGACGTGAAAAGCCAGCGTGGTTTTAGAGAGACGGGCGGAGACACGCCTGCCGACAGGCACATCGGCAGGACAAACACACCAGGTTGGCCAAAGCACTGGTAAATCTGCTTTAAGCCATGATAAGAAAAGGCAGCTAGTTTGTGAATGAGAAGGAAAGACCGTCTCGGCACTGTAAATGTTCTCATCAATTTGCTGGCAGTATTAGCTCAACTTGCTCACTACAGTTGGTTGAGCAAAAGGCTTCTAGCAAAGAGCAGCTCTGCCCTCATGTGTAAAACACGTTCCCTTTTAACAGTTACCTACATCAGTAGATTATCTAGACGTAATCTAGAACGGTCACAAGTTAACCCAGTTTTCATAAGAGCTCACGACTTCTATGGGAATGTCAAATGCAAACTGGGCCAAATGAAATGACAATCTATGCAACAAGACCAACAGGTGTTCTGCGGTTTACTGCTACATGCTTGTGACATCAGTATCCGTGACAATGAATGCCCACAAGTCAGTGAAGTGTACCAAAGAAGCCTGACTGAAAGCATGAAGCAAATCCCCCTGAGGAGAATAATTGCGTTTCAGTTTTGTTCGTAAGAAAGCATTGTTACCCACTAATAAAGGACACATGGAAATTGGGTACACAATGTGCAACATCCCATCAAACTGTCAGCTGTCTGACAAGCTGACAATCACAGAACATGCTAAACACAAGAAAAACAGTTAGATATGCAATGCGTACGATTTTTAAGCAAACAAACATATTCATGCAAAATGCCAGCAATTTCTGGTCCCTGCGTCCTAAACAGGTTACTGTTTATGAACAAAAGTAATAGAAACTTACAAAGTATTGTAACCTTGAGGAAACACAAATTTCCTGAATCTCTGCATCAAAGCATGGCTCCCCTGTCTTTGCACAAAGGCCAAGCTGATTTTGTAACATTAAAGAGCTCCCAGCGAAGGGAAGGTCTGGGAACAAGGAAGCACATGTATAAAAAGAAGTGGAAAACAAGCACTCCAGAAGCAGTTTGGACAGAGTGCCAACTTTCTCCAGTCGAAGAACAGAGAGTGAGCAAACTTGCAATGGTGTGTGTGTGTGTGTGTGTGTGTGTGTGTGTATTGGAGTCCTTGTGAGTTAGGAGCCTGACTCTGCCTTCTCTCACTTTCTATCCTTTCCTCAGTCCCTCCCTCTCTCCTTCCCCCCCGCCCGCCCCCCCCCCCCGTCCCCCCCCCCCCCCCCCCCCCCTCTCCCATCACTCCCATTCTCAGGGGGCCGAACAAGAACAGTGTGAAAAGAAGGGAACGCTCGCTGCCAACGCAGTCTTTTGTTCGAATGAAACGTGCACAGCTTGCATTGACCCGCCATCCGCAAAACATCCTGGAGGAGAGGAGAGGAAATAAGAAACTGGCAACTAGCTCTCTTGATCACCTCAGCAGCAAGGAAAGGTGGCGATTAGACACATGTACATAACCACACACACAACAGGGAAAAGAAACGAAGAGCTAGGGAGGTGTATAAAGAGAGAAAGAGAGAGGCAAGATGAAAGAATGAAAAGTAAGAGAGCAGCACTGAGGGTCTTTGCTGACGCTGCTGAGGTCACTGCAGTTTGGACGCCACTGCCAAAAAAACCCAAGCTGCAGTAATCCATTATCTGTGGACAAAGAGCGTGAGGACCAAACCTCTATGAGCACACACAGGGAGAGAGCGCAGAGAGAGAAGAGAGAGAGAGGAGAGAAAGACCAGTCTATATGAAAAAAAAAACACCTCCTCACAGCAAGTTTGCCAGCAAACAAACAACAAACAAAACCATTTCCACACTGACATACATGACAAGACATTCACTCGAGCACACCAACTGACTTCCTCTGTCTCACAGAGAGATGCACATATTCAGATACAGATTCAGGACCAGTGACATTAGCACACTTAAACACTTACACAACCTCAACATTAAACAAAGCCATTTTCATAAGCTGAAATCACAAAACTATTTACAATACAATTTCCTATCATAAATTAGTCTTAATCACAGAGACATTGCAATCAGAAGGTAACTGAATGTAGAAGGAAAGAGAAGCGCCAGTTCTACTGGAGACAGACAAAACAATAAACTCAGCGTGAACAATGCGAACAATGGCTAACCCACATCGGAGCAAAATACAGCACGGATACCTATAGAAGAAGCAGTCACAACAGATCAAGACCCCCATGGAGCCAGGAGACTGGGATATCTCCGCAGCCGATCCACGTTGTTCTTCCTCCCTAGTTATGTGAAAGACCCCGTGGTAGTTGCATGGCAGTTGTAAACATCTGGATAACAAGCACAAACTTGTGTCGCTCCTGTTAGTATGCTGTTGGCATAGCTGACTGGACAAGCGGACTGAGTGAACAAGCCAGCCAGCAAACCTCTCCAGTCCACCACGGTGTGTGTGAATATAGACCAGAGAGAGAGAGAGAGAGAGAGAGAGAGAGAGTGTGTGAATGTGTGGTCAGTAGACAGAACAGCTTCAGACAGAATATATCTTTTCTATCTCAATTCCACCCCTTTATCTCTCTGCCTCTCTCTCTGGATACACAAGCGCTGCTCACAAATAAACACTGTCCACTCTTCCACCTCCCCACCCCCCAGACTCAAGGTGATTAACTTGGTTTCACAAATAGACTGCCAACTCCTCTACTGCAACAACAAGTAGGGTGGAGGTGGTGTGTATGTGTGTGTAAACAGGTTTTTGAAGCGTTAAAAGAAAAAAAAAATCTATCTTCTAAATAACATCTGCTTCAACAACTTCATCACGGTCCCGTGCATGTCCCTTGATGCACTGACCCAAAATCCTGTTGTTCTATTAATCTAAATTCATTACTCAAAATTGAGGCCAAATTTCTTAGGGATGATGGGAAACTAAGCAGCCATTTGCTGTTAATTGCTTCAGTCATTATCCTTCAGACAAATCAACCTAAAATGTTATGTTGTCTTTATTGTTCTCATCCACAACAGCATCCTTTCTTTATCAAGCTAAAAAAGAACACTAGCTAGCTAATACAGCATGCCAGTGTGTGCACTCCACTGATGTTGAAATAATAATAATAATAATAATAATGACTACATTATCATCATCAACAACAACATTACCATCACTGGTACCAGCATTTTAATATCAATCCTTGTAAATTAAGAAATTGATCAGTGAATCTGCAGCTCTGTGTGTGTGTGTGTGTGTGTGTGTGTGTGTGTGTGTGTGTGTGTGTGTGTGTGTGTGTGTCTCATTTAATAGAGGAGAACCCAGAGAACCCATGATGCTCTTCTGGTTCTAATGGTAGCCTCATTTTCTTTTGTGTAATGACCGTAATAATGGAAGGGTTCGCATAAAATAGCAACAACAACGACAATGGCCTTTGGTGGAGGATAAGTTATTTCCTCTATACAAGGTTTATGTTCAATGTAAAAAAAATACTTTGTGACATAGTGTCAGTAATAAAGCGGTTGGACTGGTAAACAAGTTATGAAGCCATTAGACGTTATCAATAATCTAGGTTATTCACTGTCAAAATGATATGAGGGTTAGTAAAATCATTCTCCAACAGAAATTCTACAAATTGGAGAAATTAAGTTCGTTGTAAGCAACCACAAAAGCTGTAGTAGCCAGCCTGATAACGCTTACAGCCTACCTATTTAATGTATAGGAGCCATTCCTCTTCAGCCTCATCCTAGCAGTTAGGAATCGAATAAAGTACTCCAGAATTCGCCAAATCAGACTTTCTTTGGCTAACAAATAAAGCTGACAAATAAAAATCAGGAACAACGGAAAGCGTTTATATGACGAAACCCTTCCGATTCAATGAGTCGTTTCCCGAACTCCGCCTGGAAAATTGTATCCTGCTCTGCTGAAGTGTTTCTGGAGAGATAGGTGCCAGTGTCAATGAGACCTTCAGGTATGTTAACGTTGAGTGGCCAGAATGACTTTGTATATCTGCAGCGATAAGAGAGCAGACTGTCGTCATTCCCACGAGTCACAGTGTTCGAACGCAATGCTGGTATCCTGCGTTTCTGATCATACGGGTTACTATCAACACGAGGAAAAGCAAATTATAGCGTCGTTATAGCGTCAGTAGCCTATATTTCAATATTTGCGTATAAGGCTGCCTTTACAGATCACCGTCCTCATTGTAAACAAAGGCGTTAATCGCTTCCCCGCCTACCGCATCCTTCCGACTCGGCACTAGTGATAAATCTGAGCCTCATTATGATAAAATCTCCGGTACATCAAAGTACCCTACCGAAGCTCACACAAACCACACAAAAGACAACTTCGCAGGCCTGCTGCATACAACGAAAAGATTATCTAAAACTACGAGAGATGAAACGAACGGTCAAAACTTTTGTTTAAACAGTATGGTTTTATGCCAACCTCTCCCTTTCGCATAAATCCTTGGACCAGCTGATCCAGTTTCAGAATTTTAAGGGTTTCTTTGTCTATGACTATGCTGCTGGAAGATGATCGAATTTCCCGTTGCTCAAAGAGCTAAAAGCAGTCAGACAGATCTCATACTAAGAATAGATTTGACAACTATTAACCCCTTCACTGCCTTGCATTCAGATCAACTCTTCAAGAGTGTTCAGACAGGAATGTAAATATTCTATAGCCTTTGGTTAAACCATTTGTCCTTGAAGATAGCACACAAGGGGAATGACACTCACTCGTGTCAAATTGCAAATTAAAAAGATGGTTGACAGATGGGGATGTTAAGACATTTTATCAACCATTAAAAAACAAAAATCATGTGTTATAGTTGCTGTAGGGAACCTACTGCTATTTTTTTCAGGGCAATATAGTATATGATAAAATGACTGATATTTCCAGACTCCCCAAGTAGAGAGGTGTGGATTTTTAGAAAGCTCCACCCAGTAGGGCTGCAGTATAAAAGGAATAGTGTTAAAGTTTAGCTCTGCTCAACAGAGCCAGACATGAGCGAGTGTGCCAGGGGAATGGAGGGAGGCGTCACCACTGCTCGCACATCACAGCCTGCTCGCACCGCACATGTGCAGACACCTCGTAGGCCTCAAGCCTACTCAATGTCAGCTGACATTGTCTGACAACAGTTAACATGTCTGTAATTCGAACCTCAAAATGACAATGGGGTGAATGATTCTGATGGCCTGGCACTACCAGTAGGGGTGGGCAATATAGACGATATATACCGTATGCAATATCAATTTGGCCAATGACAGAGATTTTGGGTCATATCGGCATACCATGATAGGCTCATTGCGTCTCCACAACCATGTGAAAAAATGTTGACCTGTAGCTTCACCTTATTGATAGCACCTTTTCATTCTTACAATGAAGCTGTGTGAAAGCCTATAAATTGAACAGCTACTGCCTGACAAAAATGCAGCTTACCAGTTTACTTCTGTGTGAATTTGAGAGTCCAATATAAACACCTCCGAACGATGACTAAACAACTGTTGTACATATTGACTTTATGCTATGGTAAGCATTAAGAAACTGTTATAAGTTACCGTATAAGTATACCGTGTAAGTATACCGTGATATATTTCATCTACTGTCTATGGTTCAAAATATATCGCAATATAAATTTTAGACTATATTGCCCACCCCTAACTACCAGGGTGCCCTGAGGAACAATTCAATATTATAAGTACATGTTTGGGGGGCACAAAAACATTTATTTTTGTCAAACAGCCCATCATTTCTAGTGGCGCCCATGGCTACAGGTACTCCACCCTTGAATGAATGGACTAGAACTTAGCAGATACAACTCCCACAAAGTTCCCAGACCTATGTACGTAGACTATGTGAATAGTTTCTTTCATAATTCACTCATCCTGCTTTCAATCAACTTTGAGGGTACAGAAAAGAATGCAAAACATTTCTTTCAAGTCTTCGTTCTGTAAATTGAGGCCCTGAGAAGACACTCCATTAGTCTGGAACAGGTTGCTACGGCATGGCGTGCAGCAGCCTGTCACTCATCTTAGATCGTCTGGGAGAGATTGCGGGCGTCACGCAGGCATACTTACACACACACACACACACACACACACACACACACACTTCTCTTATGTAAGAATATCTCTCACCGCCACTCTCCAATTTTCAGGCCATCTGAAATATGCATGCGGCCATGCAGGGTCAACTGCTTTCTTTAGTGGATGTCCCTCAGCATCCACAGACACACCACAGGGGTCGATGCCTCAATTGTGCAAGGCAAAACCATTTGGCCTTGAAGACCATGAGGATCTTCTTCTTCTTTCTTTATCCTGGGCATTAGTGAAAGTGAAAGAACTTCCTGGCGTTTGAGAGTATTCTCTAGTGGGAATAGGTATGTATGCTCTTTACTTGAGGTATTATAAATATTCAGCGTGGTAACACAGACCCTGAGTATCTTCCCAAAAAAATTCACAATGATTTAATTAAAATTTAAATTAAACCCAGGCCAATCTCATCACTGAAACATTGAAACACGACATCAAATGAGGTCAATTGATGGTGAGGGCTATTGAGACACTTCTATATACTAATTCAGTGTCTGTGCCTCCTAATGGCTCTGACTTGTGTGAGAAACAGACAGAGGCTGATCAGAAGTCCTAGTGATAAGTGCACACATTGCCTTCATCAGCGTCACTGTTATACGTTATGCAACCCACAGCCTGGACACTTGCGGAGGCGGCACGTCCTTATTTGTGGAGTGGCCCACTCGAACACAGCCACACAAGGGCTCAGGGGAGGGCGCAGTGCCGTGCTCTCCGTCTCCTCAGGAATGCGAGGCTGAAGTCATCAGCTCCTTCAGGTTATCTAGTCAGCAGCCCTCTCCGCTGCTTGATGCAGTGCCCTCGCGGTGCATTTTTCGGATGACTCAGTCACCTTTGCTTAGAGTGCCGAGCAGCTCGCTTTGACGAACATCAAGGGATACCGTCACCGCCGCTTGCCAATCAAGACGCAGTTTTGAGTCACTGCTTGTTCCTTGCCTGATGCTCCTCTCCGCTCGTCGCATGCAAAGGAGTGCGTTGGTAGAGCGTCTCGAAGCTAATTTGAGGAGGATGACTGCGCCTAAATGTGGCAGGGGCCCGATAAGAGGGGAGATGCTTAAAGGCCAATGATCTGAGCGAGGGGTTGATAAGCAGCGTCTAATGAGAGCTCATTTATAATTCTGACACAGCCGCTACTGCACCAGCTTCTAGCTTACCTCACCAGAAGGAGGGGGTCTCTGGGTGTGTTTGCCTGTGTGTGTGTGTGTGTGTGTGTGTGTGTGTGTGCATGCTTCCTGTACGTCATTGGAAAGAAGAGGGATGTGGATTCAGTCCAGACGCATGCACACAAACACACACACACACACACACACACACACACACACACACTGTTGCCAGTCTAGAGAATAATGGTGTCTTGAGGATTGATGGTTAATTAAACTCTATTCAGGGAAAGAGACGTGGGCGCCTCCATCCCTGCCAGTCCGTCTGCATCCCCACAGTGGTCAGCGTGCCACAACCCATTCTCTGAGCCAACAATAAAGCTAAATCACGTCCCCAAGCCTTGCCCAAAACAGTACACTTAAACAGCACTGTCAAAACGTCCCCTCTCCTCTTTCTGACTCAATTGGTGATCTTCACAGGCAGTGATATACAAACTGCAGCATTGGAAAATCCCATGACCCAATTTGATTGGTTAATAGTGACCAGCAGGCCACTGATGATTTAAGTGGGTCAGATAAATATCTGCCGTTCAGTGCCACTCACATAACCATTTCAGCAACATTTCAGCAAACATTGCTGGACAAGTGCCACGCAGTGGCAAAACGTGGTGGAGGTGGCTCGGCTTCCCATCGTGATTTGCCTGACAGCAGCAAATCATGTTTCTGTGCGTGCACACGCTCTGCCCAAGATTTCCCAGGACCCCCTTGGGTTTGGCAGCAAGCACACAGTCACCCTTGTGCAGCAGGCGGCGCTCCATCCCGCCCACTCCTTCCTGTCCGTCTCCAGTGCTTCCTGTCTCACAGGCCGGCCCTGCCCTGTGGCGTGGAGTGCTCTTAACTGCTGGGCTGTGTGGACCCATGCGGGCCCCCTGAGACAGTCATGCACTCAGCCTCCGGTGCCACAGACCCAAAGCCTACTGATGCAGTAGCGTAGCACAGAATAGCAGCACTCTCTTACAGTTTACCACAGCTCCTCTGCTATGCTAGCTGGTTCCTTTTACAACTATTTCTAATGCGAAATTTAGCGCTGCACAAAAGTAGCTATTATATGTTAGCATCATGCAGGGAAGATCATGCAGGCCCATACTATTGGTACAATCAACTGCAAGTTGTAAGATGGTTTAGAGTCCAAATTTTCCTATTGAATTAAAATAACCATTATGCCTACACAAGCAATTTTGGATAATTAAAAAAAAACTGACAGTAAACACTATGTTAACATGCCTTGTTAAAGTTTAACAGATTTATCAAGCTAAAATAAGTCTTTTTTACTGACTTAACACCCTAACTGGAGCCAAAACATGAGCACAAGCTTTTGAAAACCTGTAATCTCCAACTTCTACAACTACAAAATATTTAAGAATTATTGATACATTTAAGTGTAATTAAATACATGTAATCACTGAGAATTTAAGTGAGAGGATTTAACCCCTAGGTGGGCCAATTTCTCAGACCCCTTTAACATTTTGCCAACAGATAGCAAAGAGAAAGGGGAGAGCACAATACTGGCCTTCGCTTGTTCCTCTCTTTGCTCTTGGCATGCAAAGCAGGCCAGAATCTGTAAACACTGTGGCAGTGCCCTCCGGCTTTGATGAGGCTAGCAGTAAACAAAGGCCATATCAGGCCTCTTCACCCTGCACCTGCAGAGCACTGGGAGCAGAGCAGCTGGTAGCAACAACCCTCAACTGCACATTCCTTTCCCTGTCTCAGGAGTGAGCACACACACGCACACACACGCACACTCCCAAGGATGGACAACACAGACACGGCACGAGTGAACCAGGCATTCGAGACCTCCTTGACTACGTGGGCAGAACCAGCACCATGTAAAATGCATGGTTTTCCTGCACTGGCGACAAGGAGGGGATCACATGGCAGGGCCTGCGCTAAGGCTAAAAAAGACAGATGCTGAAGAAGTGACTGGTGCTAACTAGCAGCTAGCACCTCTGAGACACTACAGACTGGTGGTGGGCAGTGAGTAGTTGGCCCTGAGGCACACAGCTGCTCGGGCAGACCAAAAAAACTCGAGAAAACCTCAGAGCAGCCCAGACTAGACAAGCTAAACCACCCACTGCCACCCACCAACAGTCTTAGAAAGGAAATAAAAGCTACAGCTTCTGCAATCATCTAAAAAACATATACAAAGCATGGAATGAAATAATAAACATTATCCTTCAATCTATTTCAAATGTTTAAAATGAACATGCGTTGAAGCCATTTATCTACTCATCAAATTATTCTACAACCATTTATTCCTTTAAAGATTCCATCAAGAGCTGTATTTAAAGATCTGACATTCTCTGGCCCCACCTGGTGGCCAAAGTAAGAAATGTAGTCCTGACTGTCACAGGAACCACACTGACTCACTCACAAATAGCTAATAATCCAGTGGCAGGAGACCTAAGAGGTCATAGAGCCAGTGGGGTTCAAGGGGAGGATTTCTGACTCAAAGAAATAAGTAGTGAAAAAAACGAGTGAAAGAAAGGGGAGGGGACATAGAGCCCCCCAGAACGTTCTGTTACATAAACGAGCTGATCTGATTTCACGCTCGACAGCTTGCATGTGCGGCTCACTCTCCTCATCAGCGCCCCGGAGGAGAGAGATGCTCCGTCAAGTCATCTACTTGAGCAGGGCCCCGGTCAGGCTACTAAACTTGACCCTGCTCTGGTCCAGTCTGTGCTCAATCATTCAATCAAATTCCACCACACCAGACTTCATCACTGACCCTCCCTCGTAAGCAGAAATGTTTTAAAGGTGTCCTGAAATCAAAGGTTAAAGTTGGCCACACTTGACAGGTCAATAGAAATGCGCTGGACACAAACTCTAATAACTTACAGGAGAGTATAATTCACTGAAAATGACAGCACTCCTACAGAAAACTGACCAACTTATCAAATTATATCTGTCTATTTCTTTTCTTTAGCTACTGCAGCCAGTAAAGACCGTTTAACATTTTCACTTGCAAAATATAACTCAAACTAATAGACCCATAATTTCTTCAAAAACAACAGTTAAAAACAGTTGTGTGTTCCTTGAAGTGTACATAGAAGCTCATTTTATAGCTAAAGGAGGTCATACCATTTGTAAATGACTGCATTTAGGCCTGTGGTTGTGTGGCGGATTCCTAGAGACATGACGTTACCTGCCAAGCTTTCTCAAGGGCGGTGTTGTGTTTAAAGGTCAGAAGGCCATGCAAGTCAGCAAGGGCCCTACGAGAGAGAGGGCCAGGACAGTTCCTGCAGTGCATCAGACTGACCCCATTCCTCAGCCTGTGCCCCACACACACACACACACACACACACACACACACACACACACACACACACACACACAGAATGGTGGGTTGGAAAGGTCAAGTAGTGCAGTAATCACTGGAGGGATATGTGTGTGTGTAAAAAACAGTGTGAAAAAGTGAGTGTTTATGCGTGTATATGACTACATGACTATGTACAAAAAAACAAACTAAAAAAGGCCTTCACCGTTTAGGCCAACATATGTAGCTAGTTTCCGCTGCAGCACTGTATGGTATTTAGCAAGTCCCTACAACAAGAATGGGAAGCTTAAGTATTGCAAAACAGCTAATTACATTTCTGCCTCTGTCGACACGCAACAGCCTCAAGTTGGGCCTGGCGGTAATCAGTCGGGCCCTCTCATAGCACCACTGCTACAGATGGCACGGACAAAACACCACAGGAAACAGCCAGGAGGAGGAGCGGCCTGTCTGACCTCTCTCTCTCTCTCTCTCTCTCACACACACACACACACACACACAAATCAACTGCAAAAGTACGTCAAAAGGTACTAACATAAAAAAAGTACTGCAGCACAAAATCCTGTGTTGCAGCTGCACAACTTCCACATAAAAAAACACATAATTTTTGACTGTTTGCTGTCAGCCCTGACTACAGTAAGTCTGCGTGTGTGTGTGTGTGTGTGTGTGTGTGTGTGTGTGTCCCTCCCACAAAAGAACAGCCTGGACTGCTCAGTTGACCTGACTTATTCGTCATTCTCTGAAAGTGTGCAGACAGACAGATAGACAGACAGACAGATACTATATTCATCCAGAAGCAAATTAAGTAGTGTGTGTATTTATGCGTGTGTGTGTGTGTGTTCTATAAAAGCACAGCCTGACTGCTCTGTTGGTTAATCTCAGGATGCGGTGGAGCCCCCTGGTTGCAGCGGTGCGGGGTCCAGGGAGACACGTCCACGGCAACGCTGGATTACAGACGCATTAAACAAAGTGCACTCCACAGCTGTCAATGTTACATAACACACACACAGCAGGGACGTAGCTATGTCCTTTACCAGCACTCTACACTAAATTTGTTTGTGTGTGTGTGTGTGTGTGTGTGTGTGTGTGTGTTGCAGACAGAATAGCCTCTACTGTCGCAGACTTAAAAGGAAAGGCTCCAGAGAAAAAACAACACAAAAGAGCAGCGCACAAAAGGAGGAGGGAAGTGCAAACACACACACACACACACACACACACTCACACACACACACACACAAACACAGCGAGAATGAGCTCTCTAATGCTGCGTGACTGGCACGCATTACGCGTCCAGGTCAACAGGGCGTCCGTGGCCAGGACGAGCTTACTCACTGCTCATTAGGTCTAAAAACACACCAGAGCTCAGCTGAGCTGTGCGGCGAGCACCCGGGCCGTTGCCTGGGATTGGGGGCTGCTGGAAGTGCACAGCTAATCTCTCTCCATCTCTCCCTCCCTCCCTATCTCTCCCTCTTTCTCTCTCTTCGACTGCTTCTCCCTCTGTATCTCTCTCTCTCTCTCTCTCTCTCTCTCTCTCTCGTTCTGTGACTGTGTGAATGGCAGGAGAGAATGGAGAGTTGGCTGACTGGCTGACTGGCAGGCTGACTGACTGAGAGCGCGCGTGCCTGTGGCTGCCAGCTTACCTGTTTGTCTACATGCAAGCTAGCCACGCCTGCATCTGGCGGGCCGACAGGCCTAAGACAAACTCTCGGTATCAGCAACAAAGTAATCAAAAACACACACAAACACACACACACACACACACACAGCAAACACTGAGGCATCACACATTCCTACAGACACAGACACACACACACTACATGCAGGGTCACACATAAATGCAGCCGCCCCGGAAACCAAGCACAGGCACACAGGATCAACCTGCTTCCTGTGACCTGCTCCCATGATCCTCTCTGCTCACAGGCAGGCCCTCTATATTTCATCCAGCCCCTGCCATCTCATTTCAGATGGCAGATAACAGCCCAGACTGCCTTTTGACAAAAGACTTCTGCAGTATTGTGACAGGAAGCTCTAGGTTCAAACGGGAATGTGCATGTGTGTGTGTGTGTGTGTGTGTGTGTGTGTGTGTGTGTGTGTGTGT
>JAGFZM010001638.1:737515-762927 GCA_017657215.1 Limnothrissa miodon
ACACACACACACACACACACACACACACACACACACACACACACACAGACACAGACACAGACACACACACACACACAGACAAACACACACAGAGACACTCCACCTTAGGGTGAGAACTCATGCATGTGGAGCGCGAGACGCCTGGTCTGGTGCTTTCACCACCAGGAGAGACAGCAGTCATGAGAAACTGTCAGGGAGACATCACAGTGAGGCCTGCTAGCAGAGCAAACCACATAGTAACATTACTGCAAGCATTTAAAACCTCAAATTTAAATAATGCTTAATTAGCTGCAAGTGGCCAAACATGTGATAAAACCTGTGGTAGAGTATTTTCAAGGAACAGTAACACAGTAACAGTAAAATGCACAAACCTTTAAAAGTTCACAGTATAAATAATTATTAAGAATCAAATAAAGAACCAGTAATAGTCATGGCCTTAATCATTGTTGGTTACACATGCTAAAAGCTTGCAGAGCACAAAATATAGTGCATCAACTTTTTTTTTTTCAGAGGAAGTCAGATGGGCCAGCAGGCCAAACTAGGTGAGTCTGTGGTTCTTGCAGCCAACAGGAACTGTGACATGACATTCTGAGAAGGAGAAAGGGCATCACTGCTACACTATTTCTAAACACACACACACACATACATGTTCGTACATAAAGATTCTAAGATCAGCACTAAAGTTGATGACTTTTTAACAAAGTACTACTGCCCAATTTTACCTCCAAAGATGAGGTGAAAACAAAGAGGGGGAGAGAGAGGAGATAAAGGAGGACAAGAAAAGGAGAGAGAGAGGAAAATAGAAGAAAGGAGGAGGGTGGCTCCACAGGTGCTGAGAGGGTTTATGACAGAGTGTGTAGCCAAGTGCAAGCAAAGGCCAAAGTCTGAGGTGAGGGATAACTCAGCAGGGCACCGACTGACCAACTACCAACTTAGCACCTAAAGACTTCAAAGTATCTCACTCACACACACACACACTCAAATGTTCCCAAACACAGTCCCAAGACAAAAAAAAACCTTGATCACTTCCCTATAAGATACTACAGACTGACCACACATGGACTATGCAACACCCTTCACTAGAAAACAGCAGCTGTCATACCAGGCAAGCTAGAAGATCTGGCACAACCAGCCCTGTCCTTGTGTGACCTCAGATGGAGACAAGCCTTAAAGGCTGCCCAGCTCGACCAAGCATCAACATCAACCAAACTAGACCACTGGGCTGAATAACACCATTACATTTTGCTGCTTTTGGACACAAACACACTCTGCCATAGGGCATCAAACCCTATCCACATAATGCCAAGCTATACTAGGCCTATAGGCTTCGTCACCATTCGTTGCTAGTAATTTCTGCCATCAGGACACCATATTTTTAATCACCAAAAGTCTTTTCAACAGTGGCAACATCACCTTGACCTAACACCATTTGTCTCGAGGCCTCACTCTTCTAGCAAGGTCACCAAAGTGTTTGTCCAATGGATATAAAGAATGGTTAGCAGGCTCTTCCTGTTATGAAGGACGCTTAAGACACAAGTACCCCCCAATCCACAAACCCACACCCACCATACAGAGAATACGGGATGTTATAGGCCTGGTGTATTACTTTTTTCAGTTTTAAGCACAATGCTAATTCAACAACATGGCTGATTGAAAAGCATCAACGCATTATTTTGAGAGAAGGCATTTTCAGTTTAAACATGGTAGTACAGAGGAGTTAGGGGTGAGCGTCAAATAATTTCCATTAAAACATTTGACTCGGTTCTTCCGTTTACTGTCTACTTTCTGTTCGTTTTACTCTGTCTACTTTCTGTTCGTTTTACTCTGTCTACTTTCTGTTCGTTGTGGCTGCAGCTGGGTGGTGCTTGTAGTCACATTCTAGGGCCGGACACACTTAGCTCATTTACCACAACGCATAAACAGAGCAGATTTGCCCGTGTACCTGACTGCATGCGCGCTAGCGCAGCCCCGTGTGTGTGTGTGTGTGTGTGTGTGTGTGTGAGCGAGCATGCCTGCGTGTGTGCATGTGTTCTTGTTAGATGCCGCATTCTGAGAGAGGCGTGTGTAGGTGTGTCCGTATGTGTGTGTTTGTGTGCCTATTGTGTTGTTGTTCGTGGCGCCTCTCAGATGAAGCCTCTGCACGCCGGGTCTGAGTCCACAGACCCAAGGTCTGTGCTGTGTGGGAGAGTCAGGTGGGGGGTTGGGGGAAAGCTTGCAACAAGCAGCCCGATATTACGAACCATAATCCAATTAGAGAGCCATTCTGTTCCTTACAAGGGCAAGCACATGCTGCAGCAGTCCAGGGGGTCAGCACGGTGAGTGTCTGCACAGGCCACTGCTCTCCAGCTTACCGTGCCACTCTCTTACACACAAGCCGTCCATCCATTCATTCATCCATCCATCCATCCATCCATCCATCCATCATCCATTTATTCACCAACCCATCCCTCCAATCCATTCATCTATCCATTCCTGAATACATTCATTATTCTCGTGGGCCTGCATGCCTTATTTACCCATCCTCACACCACAGTGTCCATTCTATGCTAGTGATGCGGAGGGGTGCATTCTCTCCATCCTGCACGTGTGTGCGCTCCTCTTCACAATAATAATGTAGTTCATGCGGCGCCTTTCTGTACAGGTCGAGCCATGCTTCCTCTTTTGGACGTCAGGGGCTATTTTAAAACGTGAAAGCACAAGTGCGAGCGCTTCGGAGCAGGAGGGAGGAACGCTGGGGCTGGGGGGGGGGCAGAGTGCAAGCGCAAGAGAGAACATGCAAGCCCCTCAGTAAAGCGGAGGGAGGACGCTGAACACATCTCCATCCTCTCTTTCTCTCCCTCCTCCTTGAGGGCTCTATAAAAAGCTGGCCATTCCCTGCAGCATGTCCCTACTCTCTTTTCTCCATCTCTTCTCCTCTCCCTTTTCTTCCTCCTTCCTTCCATTCCTCCAGAGCAGGGGACACGCAGTGGACACATGGACGCGCCACAGCAGACGCAAGGCCAAGTGCCCAGGGGGACCAGTGGTTACGCAGGGGCAGCCGTGCGACTCACCACCAGGGTCACGTCTCGCATGACTCACCCATTGCACGCAGGCTCTCCCCCTCCCCTCCCCTCCTCTTCCATCTCCTTCCGCGGAAGCACAGCAACAGTGGCCCCGGCCGACGTCAGAGACTCGCGTGCGACCAGCACATTATACACAGCAATGACTTTCACAAAAAAAACAACAAATTAATAAATAAATAACAAAAACAAAACAAGCCACAGCAGTGGCACCATGCTGCATCACTCTGACAGATGTGAAGGACCTAATCAAATGTTAAATACAATGGCAAAGGAGGCCACGGCATTAGCCCGCTTGTTAACATAATGTGCGAATTAATTAAGCACGCCGTGTCAGGCACAGCGCAATCAATGCGCTGTAATGAAGTAATCGTTCGTCCCCGCTCAATTCAGATGAGATATTAAGATGGCTGTTACACAAGCGAACATGCCTGGAACCAAATATAAATATCAAGGACGCTCATGGAACAAATCGGTTCGTGTCTGAACACATCTGGAGGACAAACAAAAAAAAAGAAAAGAAAAGAAAGAAAAGAAAAAAATATTCCTGACATGATGAGAGAGAGAGAGAGAGACTGTCATTACATAGTGGAGGGCTTACATGCTCGTCTCCCTTCACTTTACATGCTTCACTGTGAGGTGACCTTGCTCAAAGACATGCATCATGCAAGCTTTAGAGCCTGCATTCAAGGCCATTCCACTCTCTGCTTCAGCAGTGCCCTCTGGTAGCTTCCTCCGAGTTCACTTGAGTTCTGGATGCAGCTTTTACGAGCGGGGCTTATTGCAAACATGACTGGACAGCAGACACACACACACACACACACACACCATTTGGCATCTCACATTTTTGGCTTTAGATGGACCAAGCCAACCAGCTCTGCTGTAAATAATACAAAGGATTAGATTATCCACACTTGACACTGCAGCATGGCTTTTGCAGACCAAACAACTAGCTAGCCTTAACCTCGCCCGACAGAATGAAATCTCCCATAAACAAACATGGTCTGCATAAGAATAATGACCCGCATAGAGTCAATTAGAAATCATTAAAGCACTAGTTTCTTAAACTTTGAGTGTTTTCCTTCTACTGGTAATGCAATACTAGTCATATCTTCAGCATCCGCACAAAAAAAACCTGCCTAACCACAAGTGTTTTCTGTTCTCTCACTCTCCTCGTCACAACTTCCTGCTTCACTCCCTTCTAATGCATGTCTGGGATCTACGCGTACCAGGTACTTAATCAGTAGTGCTGACACAGACACACACAGGCACGTGTGTGCATGCGCGTGTACACACACACACACACACACACACACACACACACAAACACACACAGTCACCGTGGCACTGAAAGGTAACTACAATCAACTCACATCTTGGTTAAAAGTGAGACTCCTGGGTTCAGAACAGCCACAGTCAATTGTTTACTACTGATTTCTACTGACTTCCATTTTGGACTACTGACCAAAACTGATGCCCATGACTACAGCTAAATCCCATGATGAACACCGTGTTTCAAACAAATATTTGCTTTAGGGTTGGAAAATGTGATAACGCCACCTTAGGGAAACATCACCAAATGAAAGTTTACGGATTTCAGATCTGCAGAGAGGCAGACAGAAATAGAAATGCTATCACTTTTCCCAAAACAATATCATGCCACCACTGCCTATTTCCTCCCATCTGACATTTTCTCGACTCCGCACTCATGCCATGCCTCTGCCGACTCTGGCTGCTCTCCGCACCTCAGGGCTGAGCGCTGGTGGAACACACACACAGGAAATGACAGCAGCCGGGTCCCGTGCACATGACGCAAGCGCTAGCCATTAGCCATTAGCCCTTAGCGGTGCCAGGTCTGGCCGCCCTGCTGAATCATGCTCGGCAGCCAGGAATACTCCCTCTTTAAGTATGCAGCAGCCGAGGCAGCCATCATGCCGCCTGGGCTCGTCCAAATCAAAGTGCAGAGGGACACAAGCGGTTGCGCCGTGTCCCTCAACGCAGAAAAGACTGCTGCAGATTGGTTGTCATGCGTCTTTTGACCCCACACTGTATACATTGAGAATAACAAATGTTGAAAATTAAAATGTTTTTTGTTTTGTTTGTCTCACACATACAAAACATGTGCTACAGAGTTAACAGAACAGTGGTAATCAGTATAACAAAACACAGATGTTCCTTGAGAAAAGTAGGTTTCTACACTTGGGCACAAGTGAGAAGGATGTGAGTGAGAGGAGAGTGGTACTCAGTTGTCATGTTAATATGAGCCAGAGCGATGCCAACAGTAGTCCTCTGACCCGCTACCCACCCCACACAGGTGCCCAGGCCTAGCTGCCTGCCAGGATGTTCTGCCAACCTGGACAGCGCCTGGGAGACTGAACACAGCTGGGGGCACAGATGCCTTTAACATCTTCTCCTCATTCTCCTTTCTTTCTTTAACCTCCCATATTTCTCTCTCTCTTCTTAACATTTTGGTGTTCTTTGTATGTAACAGTATTCCAACTGCACCCTCACTCCAGTGTCTCTCTCTCCTTCTCTGTCCTTGCGTTCCCCTCTCCTTGTTCGCCCAGCGCAGCGTAGCTGAGCCTGTCTCCCCCTCCTTGCTTCCTTCCTGAATGCATTACGCAGGGAGGACACTTGAGGCCCTTCAGTCCCCCTTGCCCCATTATTTCTGAGAGCTGTCATCTTGTAGCCCTCACGGAAAGAGAGAGCGCATCACTGCGCCGCTGGCCCCTGCTGCCTTTTGCATGAGCACACAGCGCAGTGCATCGCCTTCCCGGTCCGCCGGCCTGCTCGCCCTGGAGTCCCCCCCCCCCCCCCCCCCCCCCCCCCCACACACACACACACACACACACACACACACATACCCCATCCTCTTTCCTTCCCTGCCCTCCCCCAGCTGAACAGTGCAACAAACAGCCCTTGTCCAATTATTTCAGCCTTCTAGATTAAGCAGCTAGAAATATGATCATCTTCTTGAATGTCAAATTTGGCCATGTTTCAGTGTAATAAAAGATCCATCTCAGGGTTTTGGTGATGTACTGTAGGAGGTTGAACAGTAGAAAGTAACAAAGGCATGCATAGCACTAAATATAGTGCCAATGTTTTCTGCGGTAGGCTAAGTATAAAAAAAGGATTAGCCTATTTATTATATCATTGACAGACTTTTTTTAAGGCACGATGGGAAGTAAACCAGTGAATGTTGTGAAATAGCTCATGTTAATATGCAAGTATTGCAAGACCTGCAGTAGCTCCACTCAAGTTTTTTTCTGCAAAGATGCAAAGGCATCCCACAAATCACGGCTGACTGCAGCTGGTAGACTGGCCAAGCATCTGACACTGCCTGGAGCGGGCACAGAGTGGGCAAAGGGCCGTGGTAGAGACAAGCAGCTAATCAGCATTGGACTGGCATCACAACAGCACACACTTGCTCCTTGCGAACGCCACCTAAGAGCATCAAGAGTTGCTATTCCAGGACAGCCAGTCACTCCCAATTACAATTCACACACAGAGGGATACAGGGAGGCATTTTAGCTCAGGCTGCTCTCTCGTCTGTCCTCACACCTCTGCAGGAACAGCAGAGCAGCCACACACTCCCCTCCACACCCACAGCGAGATGGGAGGGCAAGCCCAAGAACTGCTTCCCAGAAGGAGGTATGGTGGTGGTGGCTCCTGCGCCTCCCTTCAGGTGCATAGAGGCAACCCAGGCCTGCCTGTTAAGAACCCCACTTTACAGGAGAGGGGTTATACAAATGTGCCATGTTTAGGCTCACCCGTCTCTGAAATACACACCTTCGTGATGGGGACTTCACCCCTTCTGAAAGTTCATGTTAAACATCAAGGAGGGAGCGATTGTATTACATCAGAGTGAAATTTGAACCATGATGCCAAGTGAGTTTAATTTAAGACGCTACACTGGTGCAGGGTACACACTGCTGCGGTGCTGTTGTTTAAAAAAATACATACATTGATTTAAGTGTGAGGCCTAAATCACACCCTCGGCCTTCAACTAAGCTCACCTTTATTTTTGGATGAGTATTAGACTCTAGGCCCACTCAACAGACAGCCAACATTAATGAAAGAGATAGATCAGATAGGCTACTAGCCTGCACAGCAAGTACCGAGGCATAAACCCTGCGCTTGCTGGGCAGCCAGTAGTCACCCGTCAGACAGACATGCCGAGATAAAGATAAGTCTGTGTAGACCTAATTACACACATGCTTACAGACCGTTTCATACCTCCCAACCAACATCTGTGACATGTGAGAAAGAAAGCATGCAGAGCTGGTTTACATGGCTGTTGGCTTGCATTCCAGTCATCTTCTCCACCCTCTTTTCACAAACACACAGAGTTTTTTTTTTAAACAATAAATTCAAAAATGTGAAATGTGAAGCACATGTCGAACAGGAATTTGAAATATTACGCCATCTCTTCCACATTTTGGAGGAATGCACAATGTGCATAAAAGAAGAGATACATACTGTAGAAAACCACTACTAAAAATCGGTATATTTCTGATTCTGCTATTATCCAAAACAACAGGGGCACCTCTGCAATCCTGACATTAACAGCTGACTAACATTATGAGTCACAGTGCATGTGTGCAAGGCTGGACGAACGTTAAAAGTCAGATTAGTTTTATAATAAGACTAGACAAAGAGCATTTAAAACATCTCAAATAGTAAAATTCAAATAATATCAAATTAATGAAATTAAATGACTAATCATGAATGACTGGTTACAATTACAAAGACATAGACAGACTTTTGATGAGAGGAAAAGTAGCACACCGTCACATCTCAAATGCAGCATAAATAATCCACATAACACAAATGGTCACCCAGTAGAAATTCTTTTGGATCAAATTAAAAGCTGAAAGATTTCTGCAACATGGCAAGGAGAATCAGACTACAATAGAAAGGACACAAGTTATTCCAAACGTCTGTGAAAGTCTGACATCTTGTAATTTGCCACTGCAAACTGTTTTGCATAATAAATCATGCGTAACAATGAGATGAAATAACACTATCAAGGCACAGATACCACCAGGTTAATTATAGAAGCCCGGTCTTCACCAGCCTCTAGACAGCTTTACCAAAAGTGAACAGGTTTTAGGGGATGGCTAACAGTCTAGAATAAAGCATCTTAGACTCTTTTGGGCACAGGCAGCTGAATAGTAACAAATGAAACAGCCCAGCTAAATGGTATAAATGAAAGAGAGCCTTAAAATGTAATCAGTATCGGTGACACGATGTCAGCATTTTTCATGCACTTCTGCAAAAGTGAGAACATAGAGACGTTCTCTCTACGCGAGTCTCTAAATTACATACAACGACGACGCTAAATAAACACCTAATTATACACTTTGAAATGATTAAAATGATTAAGAAATGATTTTCTGGAGAAATTCGGTAAAGGAGGTCTGTCTGGAAACGTTACGCATGAAATGCACCTTGCAACAGCCACAACTTAGCCTAGCTCTGGGTCCTAGCTAGCACCTTGGAGATAGGCTTGTTGCCATGCACAAAATGATGCATTTACAAACCAAAACGATATTATCGAGTGTATAACTTCAACATAATCATATGCTAACCATAATGTATTAGTGATGTAGTGCAATAAAGAACATCGCACGCTAGCCAGTTTGAAGTTTGAAGTGATGAGACAAGTGAGAAATCCATCTCTGGCTGGGTGTCGCGTGACGTTTGACCGACCGTTTTACAGTTGTTTATTATTGTGGGGAAATAAACAAAATAATCATGTAAACTACGCAGCCACACCCAGAGAAAATCCAATAATGTATGAGAGTACTCACCCCATTAACCAATCCATAATGGTCGAGAGGATGAATCCAACGAAAGCTGGAGGCTTCCCCTTTTAATTATTCGGGTACCCCCAACTCCCGCTTTTAATCCTCCTCCGTTCGAATAGGTTCTGTTCGCCTTCAGGCTCTGAAGATTGTAAATGTTTTGAAAATCTCCGAAATAAATGTCTGTAATTAAAAAGAGCATGAACGATTAGAAGCTAACAGCGGGACCGGTGGTGCAGCTCTTCTAACAACCGTTCCTCGGAAGGACAGCATTGACTTTGAGATTAGCTCAAGCGGAGGGTTGCAACTCACACTGTATATAACCCGATATAGTGGAATACAACGCTTAGACGCTCCAATTTGTCCAGGCAAGCGGTTGTTCAAAAATGAAACCAAAAGGCACACAGTCAACTACTAGCACAATTGAGCTATCGGTCATGAACCCTTGGAGAGGTTGTTGAGCTGCTAACGCTACCGCTGCTGTGATCAAGCTCTGGCACATACAGGAAATCCGGAAGTAAACACCAGTGCACCCCTCTGCCGAAATCGCCATGAGGACCCGGAAGTCATAGCTGCCCATTCATTTCACCGATGGGTTTCTAAAATAGGAACAGCTCCAGTACAATTGACAGTTATTCACATAACACTTTTAGTCGGTAGCATTGTGATTAATATTTGGAACAGAGGGAGTTTGTCTGCATGTATCCAAAATCTAATGGCAAATAAACAGTCGTTCACCTGTCGCCATTCAGAAAAAAAACTACAACTCCCTACTCTATGAAAGGACGGATGACGCACACAATTACGCAGTGATGAAGCGCACCAGTCACAGCAGATACTGCGTATGCTCCTGGTTTTGTTTTGGTTATGAAAAAAATCAATATAGGGTTTTCTGTCTAACGCACACATGCATGTTCAGACAGTCGTATTTAAGAATTTTTAGAGGCCATTTCTTATCGAATTGGACAATGTCTTGCAAAACATTTTGCAGTGTAGTTCAGTGGCGCTCGTCAATTTGACTTCTCAGCTACAACAGCAGTATTAGTTTTTTTATGCTAGACACTTAACAGAATTCTCTGAACCAAATGCTCTAATTTACTGAATTGATCACTCTTTTCAGAACCATGAACCATTTTGACCTTTTGCAATACTCTAAATATATTTTCCAAGTAGTACACATATTTTTGCACTTTAATAGGCCTACATAATTATTGGAAATCATAGGCAACAGAAGGGTAAACACAGTTACAACATGATTTGTCGAGTCTATGAGTTAAAATCCTTGTCATTTGTTGCAAATTATGATATAAAACACGAATAAGCATAATCAGAGTGCACTGGCAGTAGTGAGGTCAAGGCTAATCCTATCCAAAAATAAAGTGACGGTGACAGTGTGAAATTGAAGTCATTGTGTGACATTCAAGTCATTGTGCCTGTGACTAAGTTTTCATAAAGTGGCATTCAATCTATACAATATTGCATGAATTACTGTATGGAAGGTATCCAGTTTAAATCGAGGTTTTCTACTTCCAATCTCATATTAACTGTATTAAAATCATCTACATTACAAATGCATTACAAATCACTTAGAGGTACATAACACATTGCTGCATGTTTCATTCAAAGAAAATGAGTGTCCACTCATACTCCTGACTCACCTTTTGAACCCCAAGGAAGTTTGCCCCTATAAATTATATGTATGACATCAAACAAATACAGGTCATAAATGTCTGTTCATACATACAGTTCATAAATGACAGTTCACAGTCTGAATTACTTTTCTGAACTTTTTCTTTTTATATTTGTGTACACTTGTCTAACCAAACACACAGAAACATAGTTAAGATATAGTCTATGATATGAGTGTAGTGCTGTTCATTCGGTGTTCAAACAGACACCGTGCCAATTTTTTGTTTCTCAGTGTCGCTGCACAACATAAGGGTGGTCAATGAGGGTTCATTGAATATGACTCTTTGAGACCTATGGCAGACTTGCAGACGGTGGGCTACTATGTGTAGATGGGCCTCATGTTAACCAGTTTAAAAGAAACTGTTTCAGTGAACCAAGAATTGCTGACAAAAATCTGCTCACACAAAAAAATGCCATTTTTGGCTTGTATATAGGTGGCGCTATACTACACACTTTTTGAATGCATCTTGTTAAGACATTCGTGTCACCAAAATTTCATTAACAGGGGCACTATGGTTTATGATTTCGCTGTTTTTATTTTTTGCTGGTCAACAGGGGGCACTACCCCAATCCCACAGATGGGTGCATGAGAGTGTATTTTATGCATTCTGTCTATAATTTTATGTGGCAAAGAAGAAAGAACAGGACAAAACCTTATGTGCTATTGGTCAACTAGGGCCATATGCCCAAGTTTCAAGGGCCCTAGTGTTTCAGTGTCCCAAGAATTGCTGGTGAATGTTTTGTACCAAAGAGTGAATTTATGATGTTTGTTGAAGCTCTTCAAGAAACCACTCAAATTTAGTTTGCTCAAAGAGTAAGTATTTAGAGTTTTTCTCCAATGTTTATGGGAAGTGTTTTGTAATCTGTACTTTAATAACAGAAATGTGTCCTGAAAAAAAGATCACTTTGATATGTAAAAAAATGTATATAGGTTATATTTGATATGTTGTGTTGCTACCATTTTGTTTGATTTTCCGAGCTAGTTCAGTTTTTATGCTAATAATCACATTGTGCCTTACAGACAAAGCCTCCAGTGTATTGAAAATGTCATCCAGAAGTAACTGTGAGATAAAAACTCAAACAGGACATCCATGATAGCAATGCAATACACCCATGAGTAGTTAAACAAAGACTAAATAAATAAGACTACTAAACCTAAACTAAAAGTGACTATGAATGGCTCCTAAACACGTCAACAGACTTTTTGTAATGTATGTATTGTAATGCATGGTTCTAATGCTGTGAAGTTTGGAGCACTGCATTGCAAGAGAGCAAAAGTATTACAAGGGACCGCAAAAATCACTGTCCACCTTTCATTTACATAAATCCCTGAGTTTTATAGATTGTTTTACCAGTGTACACTAGAGGGCACTGTCTGTCTCTCAGACCATTCGCCTCACACTAAGAAGTAACCACCATGAGCTACAAATGTACAATTAGGTTTTTTTTTTTTTTTTTCATTTTTTACATTTGGAGCTTTAATGTTTGAATTCCAGTTTTGATGGCCCACAGTAAACAGCTCTGTAAATGGGGATTTGGAGGCCATAGAAATAATAGCCTAGTCTGTCTATGGACTGATAGTGGCATTTGCATCCGTGGTGGTGTTGGGGTGGAGGGGCGGGGGGCACACTGTCCATCCCTTGGCCTCTGCAGTAAAGCAGTTTGTGAATAGACAAGGTCATTTCCCTGGAGCCTTCCTGCCACTGATACAGGGCCTCTGATCGATCTGGAGCCATCAGCACATGCAGTCCTCAGTACTCAGCAACACCTCAGCTCATTCACCAAGATGACCTCACCGAGCAGGGATCGTTTTCCAGCGCTCATTCACACAACTTCTCCAGGTTCACTCTGTGCCTGTTTATTCACTGTCTGCCGCTCGTTATCAATGAGGCAACTCAACGCTGTGAAATATGTAAGAAATAAAAGCTAGATTCTTAAAAGAAAAACACACACACAGTGTCATTGTAGTAATATGTTTCAGTGACTGGATGGTAACAGTAACAATAATCAATGATTACATTACATTAATAAAAACTGGATTTATTCTGATATTATTCAGGCCTCTTGAACCAATTGGTTAGTAATAAAAGGCCTTAGAGATGGAAGAACTTAGACTGAGCACTTCATCAATAAATAATTGCGGGTTTATGCAGGAATCCAAAAAGGGGCATTAACAGGTGTCATCTTGCATTACTCTCATAAATAAGAAATGTGATGTGGAGGACGTCACTTAAACTTTTATTGGCAATGGGTAGAAAATAGATTGTGAAATCAAAGCCTTGTGACTTTGACTGTTGACTCCAAACACAGAAGCCATTTCTGAGGAGGCATGGTGACTGACTCTATTTAGCACTGGGACAGTTTAGTTTGTCCTATGGTTAAACCAAAATGATCACTGCGTGTGTGCATTCTGTCTGTCCTACTGGGCATCTGAGAGTACTGCTACTGGCCAGATTTGAGTTGGCTACTGAGCATGTCTGACCTTGTTGTTGATGCTGTTGCAACATTAGGCCAAACACCCATGAGCACTTCAAGTGTGACAGTCATTTCACTTTCAATACTTACCCCACTGACTGACTGACAGTGGAATGACATGTCTAGCTGACAGTGAACTACTGACATGTTTCAACATTAATTATTCTACATAACTGTACCATTCAAATGTAACTGTGATGACAGTGTTAATGTGGAATTCATTTTTGCTTAGAGTTTAAACCTAATACAAAGCTATGCTGCTCTAGTCTAGACAGTTACAATTACTTTGAATGCACAGCAACATTGTTCATAGCACCAGGATATGACAAGGGTCAGAAAGTGCAGCATTGTTTTGTATTTGTTATACTGAGCTGGTGACCCCTGGATGTCCTCATGAGCTGATGTCTTTCATAGCTGCAGATGTGCTGTTATTGGATAGGAGCAAACAGACGTCTTCCGTAAGATATATGATACCCCGGTCAGGACCAAAATCTGACTGTTAGTGGAGCAAGCATCAGCAAGTCATCCTCATTCGTCAGCTCTCTCTCTCTCTCTCTCTCGCATCCAAATAGCTGAGAGGGACCATAACCCCATCACAGCTTGAATGTGACCATGGATATATATATGTATGTATGTATGTATGTATGTATATTTGAACATTGTCTTGTACTTATGGCTCTAGTGCTGAATGGCAGAGGCATAACAGATCTGCAAGGCCCATGCAGTTTTACAAATGCTGTAAAAAACATCAATTTTATTAAACAACAGTAGGTGGCAGCACTTTATTACTAGAGTGACAGACCTGTGCTCAATTTGAAGAGTTCAAGATATGTAAATGCAGTTACATCTATCAGTACTCCCCAAAGATGTGGAAATGGAAAACATGTAATACTCCACAGAAAAACAATCCATCTAAGAACAATTTCAATGTATGTTCCTCAGCTAATGCATTGTGCAGACTGTCTTGGGACAGGTCCATTAGAGATCAGGCATGCAGAAATTGATACTGACCCCCCTCTGTGCTACAGCTTGCAGAGACTAAAAAGGCGAAATTTCTCCTCACCATCAGCTTGTGTGTGTTCTACGTTAGCACGAGGCGAGTGCGCAGGGAGCATATTTGCTGGAGTGTGTATAGGAGAGAGAAGTTATGAGATCAACACATTGCAAGAGCATGAGAACGTGTCATCATGACCAGATTATCCACACGGACCGGAGCATTGCAATTGCCCGCCAGATACCTTTTTTGGCCAGCGTTCGACTCTCCCAGCTGCTCCCTCATCATCTCATCATCCTGATGTCATCTGGACGTCTGCTGCTGGACATGTGGACATGCACAGGGGGACCAGATGAATTAAAGGCCCCCGGTCCACTGATGCCGGTTCCCACCGGAGAAGTGCTGGAGGACCCTGCCTGCAGAGGCAGGGTAATGTAAGGACGAAGGACAAGGGGCAAAAAGGGAAGCAATCCTGTTTATTTTAGAGGCAGTGTTAGTCACTTGCTCCAGAACGTGGAAAAGAGAGAAACATGGAGGTGACGTAAGAACTCTAACAGTTTCCATATATAAGGCCTGGGCTCCAGGCGCCAGCGAGGCACGTAACATGTCCACGTCTGGAATCAATCAGCTCCCTCTACTTCTCCTTTCTCTACTGTGTGTGTGTGTGTGTGTGTGTGTGTGTGTGTGTGTCTGTTTGTGTGTGTGCGTGTGAGACAAAGAGAGAAAAAGAGTGTGTGTGTAGAGGTACTACTGTATGTCTGTATGTGTGTGTGTGTGTGGCTGAGCGTGCCTTCATGTGTGTGTGTGTGTGTGTGTGTGTGTGTGTGTGTGTGAAAGTGAGAAAAAAGTGTGTGCATATTAGCATTTCTGTGTATGTCTGTATGAGGGTGTGTGCATGTGTTTGTGCATTTGTATCAGAGGGAGTGAGGATACTTTATGCCTGGTTGCATGCGTGTGTGTGTGCTCATGCATGCATTGGTCTGCAGATTTTATGTGCATGCACAGGCTTTTCTCTGCCATTAGCGAATGTTAAAATCTGCTTGGGTGTCAGTGGGCAGCGAGACAAACAGCGGATGACTAATGTCTCTCATTGGTCTACTATAGCTTCTAACTCTTAATTGTCATCAAACACGGAATGTGGCATGCAATAGAAAATTAGTGTTCATAGATCTCAGGCAGTCAGTTGCACATCATTAAGACCAGGCAGAGGCAGAGTGTTTCCTGCTGGTAGGTCATATTTTGGGCTGTTTTTTTTTTTGTCAACAACATGTCCTGGGATGTCGACAACAAACAAACAAAAAGTCTCTCTCTCTCTCTAAAACACACACACACAGAGACACACACACACACACACACACACACACACACTACACAAAACACACTCTATCACCTACACACACTGATACAGTGAAAGCAGATCCCACAAGGTGTCATCAGGTTAAGCTGGGTTTTGGAGAGGGGAGTAGATCCTTATCCGCAAAGAGGACACCTTGAGGACTGCTGAGCCCTATACTATTCCTCATTCAGATAACTGCCAGGCAACTGCTCCACACCCCAAACACACACACACACACTGATGTAGACTGCACACAAAGACCTAAACAGTCGTGCAAGCACAAAAAAACTTGCACCCACAAGCAAGCTAATAGTGCAAAATTGCACACACATGCACTAGCGCACATTCAAACGCAAAAGCCTCCCTCTGCTGCCATTCAGCAGCGTCCCATTTATCTGGTTTAGGACGACAATAGGCCGCTCCTAATCGGACAGCACAAAGCCATGCATCAGCTTCATCTCACAGGGCCGTCTGACATCGCTGCCAGCCGCTTCACGCACCGCTGTGATCGCCACCTAGCCCATTGCGGAGCCGCCTGCTTTTAGATTTGGCTGTTGATTGCGATGATGGAGGAACAATCGGCAATTAACTCCAATGATCTAATCCCCACCCAGGCACTTGTACCCTCAGTTAACCGATGACAACTCGAGCTGTGATGCTGTGCGGGTGTGCGGGTGTGCGGGTGGGTGGGGGGGGGGAGTGATGTATATTTCTAGACTATCCTGGACTGTTTGTTTCTGTTTTGATGTTGGGGAATGTACAAAAAAACTGAAAAAGAAAAAATAAAAGAAAATCATTTTCCTTTTTAGTTCATCTGATGTAACTGATTATTAAAGATTTTGGCTTAACTGGATAAGATGAGTCTAAATTCGTACTTTAGTGTTCTGTCTGTAGAAAGAAAAAAGCTTGGATTGTCATTCTGCTCTTTAAATCTGTCATAAATATTTTGTTAGATTTATGTGTGGGAGCAAGGATATATTGAAGGACTTTGTCCTGAGAGTTTGTAATGTAGCCTACTGTTTATGACAGAATTACCTCAACAGAGAGAGAACTGCATGACTTAAGTGGGCTTCTGAAGATCTGTCCTCTAACAGAGCTTTCTCTGTGACTACCAGCCCCCAGAATATCTGTTAAGAAAACATTACGTTATGAAAGTCGTCACACACTCGAGGCCTTTGCCCGTCACTCACTCAAGCGCTCACGCAACACAACACACTCCCCAGGGGGAGATTTTTCTAGTCCTGGGAGTAAGTCTACAAGAACACATTACATCATCAAACAGGGCCTGCTCCCACGACCCACTGCAACACAGAGGAGCCCTGAGGGCCAGAGCAGGGATCACTCATCCAGTGATTCAGTCTATACTGAAGCTCTAGCAAATGCCGTTGCATGTAAGATTACCAATGGGGGTAAATAACACAAAGTAGTACAGTCTTTAAACTGTATAACCACTTGCAAGGCCAGAGAGGTCAGTTCTTCTGTCTTGAAACAGCACTTTACCAGCGTTTTATGTCAATTACTTGTTTTGCATGGTTGTAAATTCTAGATTGGGAGAAATGCAGAGACCAAATTGCCCTCATGAGATAAAAAGAGTATATAAAATCTACTGTAGGCTACAGCAGTCAAACATACTGTAGAGGTACATCTTGTAAAACTGTAGAACACAAATATGTTACTAATACGACCAATGTTAATAAGATCACTGAAATATTCTTACGTTGTTAGGGTTAGGGTTAGTCACCCATGTCTGCACAAAGGCATTTATTTGGACATAAGACCATGCCTGTGCTCTCATGAAGAGGAAAAATGTCTTCAGTCTTTCCTCAGTAACTCATATTATGAGTGTGTTCTGAGTCATTTTTCAAAGGAAAATGAGATATACTGAAAGTATCTGTGACTACAAATGTTGATAAAGTGAGACTACTCAAAACTGACATTTTGCTTTTTTCTGTTTGTAAATTGTAAGCACATAGCAATTGTATGGTCGTGTGTAACACAACCGACTATTCAAAAGTTTAAATGATCTCCTGATGTTTAAATTGCTGCAGGGCAAATAGGTCATTAGCTTCGTAATTTAAGATGCTTCATGCCAGGAGAGTTCTGTGATGTTTTATGTGATTTTTTGTTATTTTGTATCTTTTGTGTGTGAATGTATATGTGTGTGTGTGTGTGTGTGTGTGTGTGTGTGTGTGTGTGAAGAAAAACACAGAGAAGAGCATGTGTTTTTGCTTGTATTTTGCTTCATTTCCACAAAACATGTACAAGGGGAAGAAAAAGCATTTGAGTAGAACCTGAGGTATTTTGCATCAAGCAGCCTAAGGTATCCATAATGCTATTTACAATATCAAAATTACCAATAATAATAATAATAATAATAATAATAATAATAATAATAACACAAGGATCGCCCAGTTTTACTTCCACAATTAATAGGCTGAGGATAAGGAACAGAAAATGACCAAGTAGATCCAGCAGCAAGAGGAGCCCCACACACAAGCGAGAGCCATTGGAAGGAAAGGAGCTGTGATCTGCACTGCATATCGAGTTATCCTGTTCACATTTGTGCCGAGCCACCCATCCACCCACCCATGCCCCTCAACCCCTCAACCCCTCAACCCCTCAGCTCCTCAACCCCAACTAGATCTCTGGTCTCTTCCACAACCTGGGAAAGGTGTTGTTGAACAGTCATTCCATGAGCTTTACTGTATGTGCTTAACTGAGTGTTTGTGAGAGCACAGTGAGTTTGAATTGTGTCTGGATTCACAGGGCAGTTGGATGTCTTTCCCAGGCACTGTTCTGACATTTGACAGCCACATTGCAACTTAGTTTCGACTAAATGGCATTTCTCCCCCTTCTCATATTCTTTCTCTATATATAATACTGTTCCTTCATTATGCATACCTAGAGCCAGTATATATTGTATAGGAAGGGCAGCACACAGGAGCTCATCTCATGAGAGGCATGCATGTGTAGGTTATGAGAGACTGGCGCACAAAAGGTTTGTCACACAGATTTTTTCAGAATCATTTTGTATTGCTCGAGTTTGTGTTTTGTTTTTGTTTTTTTTGTAAGTGTTTGCATTCTTATAAATACAGTACAGTTAAACTGCAAGAAATAAACATAAGTTCACAAATATTATATTATTTCTCATTGCCAGAATGAAACAGATAAAATAAATTAAAACAAAATAATGGATAAAACATTTGTCCATTAAAATTGCAGTACGATTCTTTACATATGCATGTATATGTGTATGGATATATATCTATATATATTTTTTTAATATATATAAAGCTTAGTGCTGTTGGTACACAGCTTGTCTGTCGGTAGGTAGCCAGCCACTTTGAGCATGCTCAGTGTACATTTGGAGGAGGGGTTACAGTAGTTTGGTTGAGAGTGCCCCACTGGAGCTTCTCCTACCATAAACACACAGGATATCATCACAACTAATACTTTTGTGGTGCATATAGCTGTTAAGACTGACAAAATTGACAGTATGTCAAAAGAAAACAAAACTTTTTTTTAGAAGCATCTTTTCATGTTTTGATGAAAACACGGTTCTCTTCATGTTAATTGATTTAGGCATGCTGGGAGCTTGCTCCTGAAAGCGCATCCTTCATTTCGAATGGTACAGTAGCACGCCTTGTGTGTGTGTGTATATGTGTAGCATGTTTGTTCATAGCTTTCCTTTGGTGCTGGAGAATGGCACTTGTCTTTCAAAGTACTGCTGTCCAACATTAGGATGAACACAATGAACGTCCTTCTTTTTTGACTCTCTCAATATGAGCTGTCCATCGAGCACATTCAAGCAAATTTCTCTTTGCCAAAAAGTCCAGCTTGCATTGCATTTGCCTGGTACTCTGTGACAGCTACAGTCTTTCCTCACAGTCAAACCTGCCCGACACACAGACCTCTCATATCTGAACTGTCTGTCTGTCTGTCTGTCTGTCTGTCTCTGAGAGGCAGGATTCTTCCCACAATCAAAGCTGACCCGAACAAGGTCTGTGGAACAATGTTACCACCAGGTAATTTAAGTCTTCCAGTCTGTCCACTTTAGGTCAGTCCTAGACTGTGGCGTCAGGACACCTCGATGATCTCCATGCTTCCGGAGAAACTCGACTGCTTGCCCAGTTTGCCGAGCTCCTCGCGCGAGTGTGTCTCTGACATGCCCTCCTCAAACTCCATCTGGCAACTCAGGCGCTTGAACTGTTTGTCCACCACGCTGCTGCCACCGGCCGAAGAGGCGACGGCAGAGGAGGAAGACATGTCCTCGTGCCAGCTGCCTCGCAAGTCCCTGCTCTCCGGGAGCTTGTTCCGCAGCTGCACCCGCTCCTCTCCGGAGCCCGCTCGCCCGCTGCAGCTGAACGCCACGTATGCCGAGCTGCTTCCGAAGCGGAGCATGGTGGAGGAGGAGGAGGAGGAGGAGGAGGACGACGACGAAGAGGAGGTGTCCACTCCGGGCCCAAAGTCAGAGCTGAGCCCAGAAGCTGGGCCACAGCCTGCCCCGAGGAACCAGGGGCACTCTCCAGTGGGGGTGCTGGGCGTGGTGGCCTGCGCTGTCTCCCTGTGCTGGGTCCAAGCAGGGCTGGCACCGAGGGGCAGGCTTAGTAGCAGGGAGCTCTTGGTGCCGCTGCCACCCAGCTCCAAGGACGAGTTGAGGGGCCCGGCCAGGGGGTGGGGTAGGTTCAGGCTGAGGGAGAGTGAGTGAGGAGGGGTTGGGGGTGTGGAGGTCTCACTGAGGGTGCTGCTACCACTGCTGCTGCTGCTGCTGTTGCTGCTGCGCCTTCCCTTCCTCCGCTGGCGCACCCGGCCCTCCCCTGGCCCACCTCCGCTGGGCGACTCGGCCGGGCTGTCGAGAACGGGCGAGTACTGGTACACGCCGTTACCGCCACCACCACTGCCACTCTCAGGGCTGTCCAGCTTGCACAGCTTGGGCACGTCCTCCGAGCTGATGGGTGTGAGTGCCAGCTTGGGCGGGGAGAGCCTCTGGCACTGGCCGTCGGGTGAGTACACGGACTTGATGTCCAGGGAGAAGGAGCGCTTGAGGCGGTTGGTGTCGGCGATGTGCTCGGCAGACAGGTTCAGACCATTCGCGTCTTGCTGTAGCGCGCGAGGAGCGGGGAATTGCGGATCGGAAATGATGTCAGACCCATGCTCTCTGACGCCTGGAGTGGAGCCGGCTTCCCTCTGTTCAGCGAACGTGTCCCGAGTCTCTTGCTCCTCATCGTGACGCTCCATCAGGGTTCTCATGGGATGGCACGTCAGAGCCTTCAGGACCTTCAGGCCCTTCTCAAACTCCAGCAGCTGGCCCAGGAAGTTAAAGTTGGGCGAGATGGAGGGCCTTCGGTCCTTCACAAACCTGCCAGAACAAGAAAAAGAAATTATTTGGGTGAAAATGGGTAAAAAGGATTTATCTAAAATAACACAAAAAGGACATTTCATTTTCATAGTGAGTATTCCAATACTAGTATTATGAATTTTAACTACTAATTAGGAATGTAGATTAATTCATTGAGATTTATATATTGGGTGGTCATTGCTACTGGTTATGGCTTTGGGCATCATGAAATTCATATAAGAACACAAGTCTCCTACCTGTAGGCGTCATCGGATGACAATCCCATTGTCTTCATGATGTAGGCGATGGCGATGGTAGCGGAGCGTGAGATGCCAGCCAGACAGTGGACAATGACGCGGCAGTTTGACACCTTGGCTTTGTCTGTGGCGGGAGGAAGAGGGAAAAAAAAACATCAGCTTCAGGTCAGGGCCTGCAGGGAGACTCCTAGACTCAACTGCTGTGAACAAGCACAGCAGTCCATTAAAAAAATAACAACAACCCAAAAAAATTCCACATCCTGTTTTACAAGCCCACCATCAGCAGACCTCCCACCCAGGTGCTTTACAGGATGCTTATTCAGAGAGATCAAAACATGCTAGCACACACACACACACACACACACACACACACAAAGAAAACACACAAACACACTCACGCTGTGTCAGCAGGGTGTAATAGCATGCGGTTTCCCAGTGGAGCCCACTTACCAATGAAGTCATTGGTTTTGTCCAGCCAGGGCAGCAGCTTCTCACAGTAGTTGTCGTTGACGGGAATGCGCATGAAGTGGCTCTCGCCTATGAAGTCTGGCTTGGGACAGGTGTTACTGGCATTCAGCACATAGGTGATGCCGTTCTGGGCCATCAGCTCCTGGAAAGGCAGCAAAACCAGCAATGAGTCCACCGTGTCATGTCACATTTCACAAGAAGCAAGCTCATTCCACAGTAACATACTAGGGTTGTTGTTTTTTTCAGTTACTATTTTTTCTTTTGATTTTTTTAAAATGAGGAAGTGGTGCTGTGTGCTTGTTGCCCTCGGTAAGAAAACCCAGTATTACTGGCAGCCATTTCAATCTTATCTTTTATTTAGGTCTGCGGTGTGTGAGCGAATGTGCGTGTGTGTGTGTGACTAACAGTGATGGTATGCTTTGATAACATTTTTGCAAGGGGGGAACTCAATAATCACTTTGACAGGGCTGACGTTCGAAAAACAAGCTCCTGCTTCAAAGGAAGAGGCCCGTGCAGAATGCGGTTCATTGTTTATCTGTGATGATCTCATGCAATTCCTTTCTCGCTAATGCTTTACCTGGGTATGCAAACACCCCCGAGAAGGAAAAGTGTGTTCAAACATGTCATTACGCACTGGAAAAGCGATAAAGCGCTGCTTGTCACCAGCCTCCCTGTTATTCTAGGGTACATACCTGACATTTTAGATCATGAAAAGATTCTAGCTCTTTCCTGGGAAACTCCACCCCAAGCAGGTGTGTGTAAGCACATGTAATATTAAAATGCATATTTGCTGTCACAAGACGTTCATCGGACCCTTCCTACCCTTAGGCAAGTCTAACCAAGCAGGTGCCAATGCTAAACGCATGTTTGCGCTTTTGCCAGTGATGGTAGGTGATGAAAGACGAACTGATGTTTTTACGAAGCCGCCCAGTGGGTGAGAACCGTTTTCAACTCTGAGCGTGAAGAGTGAGTGAAAGCGGGTGAGAGTGTCAGAGCGAGAGTGAATGCCGGGAAGAGGAGGAGGCAGGTTACCTTGTTGAGGACGTCCCTCTGGGAGCCCAGGTAGAGGTGGGGCAGGATGCGGGTGGGGCCCACATTGGCGACGGGGAGGCAGGGCTGTGACAGGCTCATGGGGAGTATAGTGGCCTGCTTACTCTCGCACAGGCCCGGGAAGCAGGAGGAGAAGGCTGCAAAGCCCCCTTTTGGAAAAACAGAGAGAGAAATAGAGAAGAGAGAGGCTTAGTCATCACACAGAAAATAAACACTGAAATGACCAACAGTCCCTTGGCCTTTCCCAAAAAAGCCACCTTCGATTATTTTTGCAAGTAAAATTGAGGTCAGCCATCAGAGAGCTCCAGCAACAGACAGTGGCGTAAAAGCTGCCTACTAAGGTTTGCATGTTCCTTACGCCTGTACGCCTGTGTGCTCTGAGTCAGACCTGTGGTGTATATGTTCTTGCCACACAATTAGAGGACTGCAAGGTTTTGCTGAGGCCATGAGACACCTCCCCAGTAATACAGAAAGGGGGAGCAAACGCACAGCTGAGCACAGTGTCAGGGATAGTTGAGGGTTGGGGGCTTCCTTGACTGCTAAACCACACACACACAACACACACACACACACACACACACACATCCCCAGCAGGGTTCCTCTGAGCCCACAGCTCCAGCAAGCCCCGGCAGACACAGAAACATCCTGTCTGCCTGCACATCCACACAAACGACATTACCAGACCTGAGGCACACAGTACATGTAGCCCTTTACCCAGTAAACAGAGAGACCCAACACAACATAAAGGACATAGTACAGAGCTGCGAAATAGGAAGAACAGAGAGAGAGGAGACAGAAAGAGAGAAGGAGAAAAGATAGGATAAGAGGATATGGGTGAGAAAGACAAGCAGAGAGGAGTAGAAGGGAAGAGAAAGCAAAGAGAAGAGCAAAGGAGTCCAGAGGAAATGAACAACTGGCCCTTTAAGAGCAAGGCAGATCTGGTGTTGGCGTCTGTCTCTCACTCCCTTTTCCTGCATGATGTCATCTCCTCTACTTGAAAACGGCATGAGGGAGAGGGCATGGGGCAGGCCGCAGGTGTGGACACACACACACACACACAGTCCCTACAAGGCCTAATCTAAATAGGCCATACTTCAGTTTGATGTTCTGGTGTTAAAAACATGACGTTCTTAGCACATAGATCTTAAATATAAAAAACTGTTCCACATTCAGCTAGACTGCATGAGCTGTTCACGCACTAAAAAGTACCAGTTGCCTAATATCCTAATGATCTCAGCATGAGTCTTAGCCACGAGGTGCCTTCATGAGGACAAAGCCTAGGCTGCGCTGCTGATCAATTAAAACAGTTTGTGTGTGTGTGTGTGTGTGTGTGTGTGTGTGTGTGTGTGCGCGCGTGCGTGCTGCTTTCTTCAATCACTCTGGCAAAGTCTGGGATACATTAGTTCCGCATCCAAGTAAGGCAGGCGTCTGGAGCAATGACATCACCCCAGGATTACTGCTCACCCTCGACCTACTCCACTCGGACGACAGCAGAAACAGAGGGAAGACAGACAACAGGCCAGCGAGTGAGAGAGAGAGAGAGAGAGAGAGAGAGAGACTAGGAATGATAGATAGAGAGAGTGACTAAATGCAACACAGAGAGAGAGAGAGAGAGACAGACAGAGACTAAGAGTGATAGAGAGAGTGAAAACTAATGAAAGAAGGAGTGATGAGGAGAGGCTTGCGCTGCTGAAAGGCATTAAGAAAGAGCGGCGGGGAGGCCTGAGTGCTCTACACAAAGGATGAAAGCTCCGGGGGCTTTCAAATAAGATGGGTGCTGCTGGGCTGGACGTTTGACAAAGACAGGCTGCAGGAGGAAGGAGGGTAAGGGGAGAAAGGTCCCTATCCTTCTCCTTCTCATTTTCCCTCCTTCTTTTTTTTTTACAATATCCCTCCTTTCTGGTTCCTATTCAGTGTCTGGCCACCTGCTCGAACGTCAGCGGCCCCCAGTGCTCCCCCGCTCCCCGCTAGAACAAGACGTTTCGCTGCCAAGGCCTTGCAGAGACACAGCTGCAGCAAAGAGAGATGCTGAGGCTTTTCTGGGTAATCAATGAGCTCTTGTGTGTACCAACGCACACACACACACAAATGCACACACATACACACACTGTCACTAACAAACATTGTAGACTAACATGTACACATTCACACACACACACACACACACACACACACACACTCAGACACATGCACACATTCAAGCAGTCACACAAGCAGACTTTCTCTTTTTCTGACACACACACACACACACACACACACACACACACATACAGAGAGAGAGAGAGAGAGAGAGAGAGAGAGAGAGAGAGAGAGAAGCACCCATAGTGGCTGCCTTGCCTCAGGCTATGCTGGTCATTTGGTGTCATTATCTTAGATAAGGGATGAGATCAGTGGGTGCAGCAGTGTTAGCGCCCAGCAGCCGTTACCAGGTGCAGGTGTGTGGTTATTCACACAGGAGAAACACGTTGCGTGTGTGTGTGTGTGTGTGATATAACCGCTCTACCACAGGAGCCTCCCCTTAATACCCAGTGGGCCTGTGAGTCAGAGCAGACAAACCTGCTCCCCAACTCCCTGTTAGCAGTAATGTCATAACGGCTACCAGGCAGGCAGGCTAAACCACCACCACAAACAGGAGCCTCCGTTTTACACTAAATCTGCCTGTTTACTATTTTCTCTTTCTGCTCCTGGACAAATGGCAGGCACTTCAAACAACGGCTGGGGGCCAGCTGATTGAGAGTGGCAGCCCTGAGAGAGAAAAAGAGAGAGAAAGAGAGAGAGGCCAAAGGGGAGCGTTGTACGGTTGGGTGGGTTCCTCTCCACCTCCTCCACCTCCTTCTTCAGGGGCCCAGAAGTAAACCATTAGCCCAAGACTGACATGAGAACACAAGAAGAGAGAGAGAGAGAGAGAGAGAGAGAGAGAGAGAGAGAGAGAGAGAGAG
>JAGFZM010001638.1:781380-812179 GCA_017657215.1 Limnothrissa miodon
TCTGTTTACCATCACATCCTGCACTGCTCTCACTCTCTCTCTCCCACTCTCTCTATGTCTGTCTTTCTCTTTTAGAAACGGACACACACACACACACACACACACACACAGACACTCGCACACAGATACGCATATAAACTCACTTTACACTCTCTCTGAAAGCCAGGGTGTCTGTTCATTTATCACTCACTGCCTGTTTGTATAATCCTACTAGTGTATAAGGGTGTACATATATGAATTGTTGGGTTTTAGGATTTGCAAACCAATGAAGAATAAGAACAGGGGCCATTTTGGTGGTCGACTGAATGGCTACAGATGGTTCTGACCTTATTATGGAGTCACACACAATCAATTAGTTGACAAAAGTTGACAAAAACCTGTTTAATGCAAAACTACCTTTCTCTTCTAATGGTAGCATTACCAGTCAGGATGTAGACCAGCAATCACAGGATCTATCCGTTTGTGATTCCTCTCTGTCCCTCCATACCTCACTTTGCATCTGCTGTTCTTCCTCTCCACAGCTCTCTTTCTCATGCACTCTCTGTCTCTCCTCACCCATCCCTCCCTATGACATCATATTTTTTACGCACTTTAGCCTGTCATTTGTAGTTTTTTCTGTTTTGTATCTCATTTCCTCTCTGTTCCCTGTTCCTTTTTTTCAGAGACTGAAGAGTCCACAATAGAACGAAGCAGTAGGATAGATGGAATAAAGGTTTTGAGATTTGACAGGACAGGAAATGGAATCCCGTAGACGCCCTCTCTAAGAGAACACCAAGTGTAGCCTCTAAGTGTCTTTATGAGGTCTTATCTGATAAATAGAGCCACCAGCCCAGGTTGTGTGTGTTTGTGTGTGTGTGTGTGTGTGTGTCTGTGTACATGCATGTGTTCAGTGGAGGTTTAAGGAGTCTGTGTGTGTGTGTCTGTGTACATGCATGTGTTCAGTAGAGGTTTAAGGAAGCCTGGACGAAGGACATAGAGAGACGTTGCAGGGCGGTTGACCAGTATGACCTGTGCCGGACTGCTGAAGGGAAACGCCTGCGTGCACGAGCTCCACCACCAGCCAAGCCTCAAACACACAGCCCCATTCATTCACAAGGAGCTCAGAGATCCACCACAGCACCCCACCTCCCTTTCTCTCTCTCCAACCCTTCTTCCCAACCACCTCACTGGCCCTTCTCAGCATATCTCACCACTCCTTGAACACAGATAAAAAAAGAGTCACATGAAAACAACGTCACCTAGACGTTACATCACACACCAATACATCATGTGTTTGTGTTTGTGTTTGTGCGCTGGGGACAAACGCATGCATAAGTCTATTACACCATGTTCACTTCACACACTGCCCACGACGCCTGTCTCCCAAGGCTGCAGTGCGTTCCATTGTCTCTGGGCAAACACAGCACAAAGCACTTCCACTTGTCTGTTGCAGTCCAGCGCCTCTCGTCTGCTACAGTGCGGGCCATGCTCATCCAACTCCGCCACTCCCTCCCAGCATTTCCTCTTCCTCAAATTCTAAACTTCCACCTCCAAGGGTATGTATGCCTCTGTTTCCTCTTGGCTAACACTCTCCTCCCGCTGTCCCTTCTGGACAATAGAAATGCATTACATTGCTAACAACACGGACGTGCAAGCGCTAGGTCTAGCTAAATTTGACAATCTGTAACCTACACTATACTGTATATCAATGGAAGTCTTGACTTTAGCTATGCTGCAGGGTCAGCAAAGCTTTACAGACTATAACTTACACCAACTAGAATTCCTTAAAGTCCAATAAGTCACCTCTCCCTCGTTGTCAGGGGTCGGGACAATTAAGTGAAATATATATTAATATGAAGTATGGACCTTTTCCATGAACACATGATAAATGTTCCTTACTGTCGACAGTGGTTGGAGTGTATGTTGTGAATAAGGCAGCCATAGACCACCCATTTGTTTGAGGCAGAGGCTAAGCTTCCTGGGCTGGACCCCATGTCCAAGGCCAGGCTTCCTCAGACGGGCCCATTCATGGCCGAGTGAAAACATTAGTCTAAACTCAGAGCTGACGTCGACAGAAGGCAAACACTGGCGATATTAGTCCAAGCATACTCTCAATGACATCAACGATGGTGCGTTTGATAACTGGAGATTCTATAAGGGGGCCATTGTCCCCCCCATCCACCCCTCCTCCACCTCCACCTCCCATCCTCCATCCTTTATCTGGTCTCTGATTTTCTGGTCATCGGCCACAAACAATGATGAAGATTATACTGGCTGATTTCAGTTTGTGTCATGACAGATTAAGGATATAACAAAACAAAGCCTTCATTGAACAACGCGATTCAGCGTGCTCAGTTTGATCACACAAATCCACACATGCACAGGACACAGCAGAGAGCATCTGCATTATGAAATAGAAAAATACTCGTATGAATCCGCTGGAATAGTGTCTCCGGCTAAAGGTATTTCTCATTCTAGTAGAGCTGCGTGGGTCTGAAGACCAGTGGATACCAGATGTGGCTGAAACAGAGGCCAACTAAAAATAGAACTCATAAAGAGAAGAGGGGAGAGAGATATGGGGAGGGAGAGAGAGAGAAGGATAGAGAGACAAAGGAGAAAGAGCGCGAGAGAGAGAGAGAGAGAGAGAGAAAGAAAGAAACAGTGCTCAGAACAATGGGCAGAGGAGGAAGCCCGTGGGAGGTTACCTCACTTCCTTGTCATGCCCATAGCTACACACACACAAATATAAAAACACACACTCACTCACACTCTCTTTCAAACACACACACACACACACACACACACACACACTCAGACTCACACAAACACTCAAAACACACACACACCTTCACCTTTACACACAGATAAACACATCTCTCCTTCTCAATGAAATCACCGATGCAGCCTTGGGGCTGGGGGTTTGCCTGCCCTGTGCAGCGGCAAGCCCAGGGGAGTCTGAGGGAAGAAGGCACTGCCAGGGGCAGCCAAGCAAGAGGCCTCACTGGCACAGAACCATTACTGGGGAGTGGGTACACACACTCGCTCCTCAGCACAGACCATCAATAGCACATAAAAATTCTGTATTTTTCTTTCTCTTTCTCTTTGTGTGTTTTCTGTGCCGCACACACACACTCACACACACACACACACACACACACACACACACACACACACACACACACACACACACACAAAATAAACACGAAATATTGCAGCATTCAAATCAATGAGTGATTTTACATTGTTAATTTGGATTACATCTAACTGTATGTGCTATAAGTTATATCTGACATACGGTAGCATCTACTTCCTGAGTGAGTCACATGACCAGGAGAGGGAAGACAGTTCAACATGGCTCTCTTTGTGGGCTCTTATAAGACCACAGTCTTTTCAGAGCAAAGCAATCAATTTGTTGCCCTAAAAGCACAGTTTTTTTCAGGAACACACATACACATACACATACACACACACACACATCATACAGACTGCTATGAACCACACAAAATAATCTTTTCCACAAAAGAGTGCTTTACATGCATGCACAGACACACACAGACACACACAGACACACACACACACACACACACACAGACATACACAGACACACACACACACACACACATAGACAGACACACACACACAAACACACACACAGACATACAGAAGGTCACATGGGCACAGACTCGTGAGAATCGGCCCCTGTAGCGAGGCGTCCGAAGCCGGGGCTGCAGCGGCCCTTTTGTCTGTGAGACACGTCCTCCTGGCCTGATACAGGAGCAAGTCAGCGCGCAAGAGAGCTCAGTGGCTCTGATGTCATAGCCCACCACACTGAGAGGCTTGTTGCCCCAGCACAGGGGTGGGCGGTGCGGGGGGTGAGTTGGGGGAGGAGGGGGTTAGGAGGGCAGCAGGGTGGGCCGCTTCCACTCGCGAGGAGCCGCCAGCCTGGGGCCCGAATAAAGACCCCACTGTGCTCCGACGGTGCACACACACACACACAGACCCATCCATGCAGAGCAGAGAGCAAAAAAAAAAATGCCACACACACACACACCCTGCCATATGTCACATATATGCGTGGAAAACATGGCAGTAATGAATTTAGTCAGCAAAAGCCATCTCACAAATATTTGTGAGGAGAAGGGGGAAGGCTTTAATTATTTCAGCCTGCTTCGGGCAGGGAAATTACGTGTGTGTGTGTGTGTGTGTGTGTGTGTGTGTGTGTGTGTGCGTGTGTGTGGTGCTCCTATAATAATCAGTTCCTGTGATGCTGGAGACGCAGACGCTGTTTTAATTATTGTGAGATGAGAAAGAGGACGTGTGTTTGATGTGAATAAATACAGCATTCCGAAGAACAAACATGGAGGAGAAGAGATGAGATGAGAGGAGAGAAGAAAAAAACAGAAGAGAGGGAAGGAGAGAAGAGGGGAGAAAAAAAGAGGAGAAAAGAGAAAAGACTTGGGAGGTATGTGTGTGTAAGTGGCGCTTTGTCTACCCAGGCATTTAAAGACGCCAACAGATGAGGAGGAGGAGGTGACTCAGGGCCATGGGGCAGCAGTGCCACCCTGACCAGTAGTGCCCCTCACTGGATTTTCCTGCCAGTCCAGTTTGGCACTAGCCACCATTGCAGCCGAGTCCCAGACTGGCACTAGCAGTGGACAACCTTCTGCCACCCTTCTGCCAATATCAAAGCATTGGCACAGCATTACTCATAGTACTGTACACTCACACACACACACACACACACACACACACACACACACACAAGCACGCACATACGCACAGATACAGAGAGACAGAAAGACTGACACATCTATGCCTACACGCACACACACACACACACACACACACTGTACACATTCACACTCACAAAAATACATACAAGTTCTATTGTCAAAAATGCTCCTCCATACAGGCACAGACACATATATGCCCTCATGTGCAGATGGGAGTTTACTGAGCTTCAACATATGGCATTGAGGAGGTGCCAAGGGCATGATCTGACACAGATATTAAAGTTTAATGTGCTTTTAATTAAATTTTTTAACCTCAAGCGCTGACATATATTAAATGCCAACCAAAGCTAAACGTTTGACACGTTTTTGGGAGGTGCGGTAGAAAGAAATGATTTTGAACAGCCCTTGGCCGCCACGTCACCTCATTCATTCAGTTCATAACATGTTACGCTTTCACACACATTCGAGCACGTCTGGCGATGAATGCATGTGCACACATTGCAGGGAATGAATTGAGGCAATGGCACAGAGTAAGTATCCTGAGCGCTGACTTCTCAAATCATTCATATGCTTTAAAGAAGAAGAACAAAACCAAAAAATGAATGAGAAAAGGCAGAGAGCAGATAGAGAAGACATGAAACACAGATACAACACAGAGATAAGAAAAATGACAACAGACAAACAGAAGACAAACAGACCGACAGAAGAAAAAGAGAGACAGCCAGAGAAACTGCAGGAGAGTAGGAAGTTAGGGACAGAACGAAATAAGAGAGAGAGAGAAAGAGAAAGAGGAAGAGAGAGAACAGACAGTGTGCAGCATTGCCTTGATATGAAGTCATTCTCAGAAGCTAATGAACTCGTAAATCAGGGGCTCTCCAGTGCAGAGGCAGCTGCCTGCAGCAATGTCATTTTGGGATGATTAATAAAATAATGTGCCGCTTTACAAACAGGGCTGCAAAGGCCAGGCCGGGACAACACAAATTAGTGCGAGAGGGCTAAGGAGGGAATAAACAAGACAAACAGGCGAGAAAGATAAACGACAGAGCATCAGCTATGCAGAGAAGAAAAGGATAAAATAACAAAGAGACAGTACAGTGTACAGGGTGTACAGTATATGGGTGGTGAGAAGAAAGAAGCAGTCTGGTTTTCATCTGGGTCCCCACTGCAGGATGTTCAGACATAGCATGGATTTATTGATCCTTCTAACTACCACCCACCAGACTTCAAAAAATAAAAGAGTGAACACATACACAGACACACCCAGACACACATATGCATAGACACACACACACACAGTCAGACACAGACACGCACGCACAGACTCACATACACACACGCTTTAGTAAGACACACACACACAGAGACACACTCACAACCCATGCATAGACACACAAAAAGACACACACATATGCACAGACACACACACTAACACTGGATGTATAGAATTACTATTTATTGCTTTCTCGGGATGAAAGATGGAGATTCTTTGACCTCTGTCAAAGGCTGCTGTCAGCGCATAACACAGCCTGGAAAAAAGAACATCCAGTCCTCAGTGTTAAACCTCTAGAAATAGACTAGACTGCCTCGGGTCTACCAAACTACTGACACACAGGAGATAACTCAGGTCCCACACTTCTTCCTTGAAGCCTTTATCACTGACAACACTCTGACATATCCTTCAGTATACTGCTACAGAGATTAGCCATTAGTAGACCCCAAATTAACTTTGCTGTTTGTGGAAAATACTGTATTGTGCTGGTCCAAAACAAACATTTTTGAAGTATTTCATTAGCTTGTTTTTACAAATGTTTTGTTTTGGTTATTTGACTGACTCCTTTTAAATGAACATAGTCAGTGTGCCCCTCTACCCGATAAGGAGCAGGGAGAGAGAGAGAGTGAGAGTGAGCGTCGTGTGGATGAATGCATCCCTCTACACCCCACAGAGAGCATGCTCCAGTCAGAGCAGCGGGATTATGGCTAATTCCCTCTCTTTTATTCTCTCTCTCTCTCTCTCTCTCTCTCTCTCGGGAGAGCGCAGCAGGTTGGTTCTGCTGTCGTTGGTTGTCACTCTGATCCACATCCAACAGTCTGGCGAATCCAAAGGCCCTCTGGGGACTCTACTTGGGGATTTACAAGAAATAAAAAAAACTTTGAAAAGTCTTTGAAAAGACTCCAGGACACCATTTTACTTTATAATGTTTTACAATGCAATGTAAAAGGTAAGATTGATACGCTTTACACTAAATTGTATGACAGTGAATTCACAATGCGATAATAATGACCCAAAACAAAACACGTTGTTTTAGTTTATTATGTAGGATATGGCTACTAGTGTGATTTAATAGCATGCAGCAGCTCTGCACAGAGCAGATAAGAACGTTCTAAGAACATCATTGTTCTAAGAACATCAAGCTACATGGCTTCCATGAGACTACCATGCTACAGATTCAATTTAGTAAACAGTCCATTAAACACACCTGAGCTTCGGTACATGAGCCAAAAGCATAATGAAGAGAACTAAGGCCCAGTTCCAGTATACAGACAACCATCAATGAATTAATTGTATACAGAAACCCATTATTTCAGTCTGAGAGGGTTTTATTGTCACTTAATTCCAATCTTGTCTGTGGCTCACTACCAAGGTACATTTAGATGATGATGAGCAGACACACTGGCACAAAGGGGACCTGACTTTAAATCATTGTGGTTGTGAACCCCTAATCCTACTCAAATGCCCCGTCCCCACAGGTGTTCCATCAACACTGAGAACTGAGACCTGTATGAGTCGCAACCCCCCCGACCCCCACCATACACACACACACACACACACACACACACACACACACACACACAAACACCACCACCACACACAACTCAAAGATGTTGAGGCAGTTTAGCTTGGCCTGCCAGAGACAAGCCTGGACAAAGCACCTCTGCCAGCAGCAGGCCTCTGTGAAACAGTGGCTCACACCCCCTCCACATATCCCCTGTCAGTCAGCCTAAACTTAGAGTGGTGGCCTTCATCGGGCCTTCAGCAGACATTCGATTCCCACTCGGCCTCCTGTCAGTAGCACATGAACCTGGCCTAAGCCCTGAGCCTGAAGCAAAACTGGTATGTGGTTTTGGTTTAGTCCGCTACCACGCCACACTGTTGTTTTCCATCTTTAAAGCTGCCTCCCGCTGTCAACAGTCCGACCCTGGTTGTTGAGATGTTCGAATACTTAAAGGATTTGCCCTGGGGGTTTCAGTAGGGTGCGAGACATTCTGTTCTGCAGGGATGGAAGCAAGAGGCGGGAGGATGGGAGGATGAGAGGGAGGGAGGGTGAGGGTACCTGTAGGTGATTTGTTTTGATGTGAAGTGACAAGTGAAGCTAATGGTAGCCATATTTTACATACCGTCTCAGCTGCCGGTACACCTAACAGCTGTGTAAGCAGTTTAGCGCACGGCATTAAAGAGGAACTATGAGAATCCTGTGACCTGCTTAAACTGAGCAATAAGATAAGATCAAATAGACATCATTATGTAGTCAAGAATAGGCATCGCTTAGAATTTGTGGAGATGATCTAATAAGAACACACACACACAAACTAATACAATGTCTCAGAAATACACACACACACACACACACATGCGAACAATAACACACGCACTGTGGGAGACAACATCTCCACATAAGTTCTGTTGCCGAGTGGACTAGCTGGGACCCCTTGTGCTCAGTACGCCTGCAAAAGTGATTACATATAACCATTACCACAGAAACAGTGTGCAGTGTAATCCCCCCCCCCCCCCCCCTCTCTCTCTCTCTCTTTCTCCATCTTTCTCTCACTCACACACAAACACTCAGTAATTCTGAGCAAGCAAACAAACACATAATGCCTCTACCACCATGCGGGCCAAGTAGTAATTTTTTCCTTAAGAGGACACACACACACACACACACACACACTCACACTCACACTCACACACAGACACACACACACCCTCTATCCAATTCTCTGTTCCACAATGTTCACAAACACACTCAAAAGTCTGCTTCACTAAATAAATAAACACCAAGACAAAAGAGCAAGAATGTAATTTGTGTCCTGTATTCAGACTGTTTTCTGACATTCCAGCACAGGCTTACATCATTGGGCAGGAAACACAACACACATTCACACACACACATACACACAGTACCCAGAGACTAGTAACTCTTCACACACTGGCACACCTCTCTCTCTCTTTCTCTCTCTCAAACTTGCACTGTGTGATCAGCCATCAGAGCCACACAGGATTATATTACCACATGGACTATAGTCCTCTCAATTTACTTTTGTCTCTGATCAGACAGCTGGTTGGGAATTGATTTGATAGAAGTGGAATTACACTTGGATTAGACATCTGAGCACAATTGTGTGTGTTCACAAAGTGTCCTTATTAGAAGAACAATTCAGTGTGTTAATCATGGCAATGTGACGTAATGACAGAGGATTCTGACACTAAGCAGATATGTGAAAATGATGCTGGCTAGTGCCACCCACAACCACCCCCAATTCTGTCAGCAAAACAGCACCTGTTGCCTTTGTCAGCTCCTGACATCATTCATAGCAGAGATGCTGCATCAGGGCACAACTGGGGGTGTTACACTGCCCCCTGCTGGTCATATTTATAACCAGGCAAGTGTATGTGAGTGAAAAGTTATCCATTACTGTGAATGGACTAATGACTTATCATAGCCTTTTACTTATTTGTGTTCCTTGGAAAATGGACGATAAGTGGGAAATTTTATTTCAATACTAAAGAGTAGAGTTTTTTTAATCATTCCTTTAAAACAACAAAATAATTCAATGAAATAACTACAGGATTGTGGCTAAAACGTGCATTGATTTGTTCAATAGAGGCTTACCTGTGAGCAATGACACCTGGCTGAATGTTTGCTCCAGTTTGGAGAGAAGGATGTACACAAAGCTGTCTTTGGAGAGCACACTGGCATCTTTGGTGCTCTGGTCATAAACGACCACCTCCTGTTTCTTGCACAGATTCACCTACAAACACACAAACACACACACACACACACACACAATATATATATATGTATATATATAAGTTAAGTCTCTTTTATTGTCAATTTCAATTTCTGATATACTGGACATAGAGAGGAATCGAAATTACGTTCCCACAGTGAAGCTCTCAGAGAGTTGGTGCTTACAGTAATTGAACAATTCATGTATGTGTGTTTGTGTGAGCATACATATTTAATGTAAAATATTATGTGGGTTTGTGGTGTGTCAGCATGTGACTATAAACTGTCTGAATGTTTATGGGTTCATGAGGAGATGACTCTGCCTTCTCTGTGTGTGTGTGTGTGTGTGTGTGTGTGTGTGTGTGTGTGCTTGCATGTGCATGTGTATTAGTAGTTTTGTGGAGAATGAAAATACGATGTTACCTAATGCATAAATTGGGTAAATGTATTCCGTTACTGACGATAAAGATAACAGTGCAGTTGTTTAAATTGATGAAATACTGTTAGTCCTGGTATATATATATACAATTAGTTTGGAGTCGTGGCACAGTGCATATACACATTACAGTCGTTTTGTAGCTCTTTCTTCTTAATAACTCAAAACAAAACCTGATACACCTCTTACTGTTTTGACAGTAGAGCACATGCGTGTGTGTGTGTGTCTGTGTGTGGGTGTGTGTGTGTGTGTCTTTGCCTGTGTCTGTGTGTGTGTAATATGATAATACACAGGCATCTACCTGCCAGCTCCTCCTCACTGTTTTGCGCAGTGCTGGCAGGTGGCTACTTAAACCATCACAATCGAGCAATACCTTCCCATCCTCCTCTTTCTCCCTCCCTCCCCCTCATCCCCCTCTCACTCCTTCTCTCCTTTCTCTTTCTCTCTCTCTCTCCCCTCGCTCTAATATCAATACAATCAGCGCAATTTCATTCAGCACAGATTTGCTTGATTTCTGCAACTAAAGGCACCATCAGTGTTTTTCACATCTGTCTCTCTCAAACACACACGCAAAAAGCATGTTTGGGTGTGCAACACACACACACACACACAGACACAATCAAAACTATGACTAAAAAACTCTAGCTATGGTGTCATAAGCAATGTGCACATGCACTGGGGCGTGTCTGAATAGTTTCAAGAAGAGAGATGAGAAGGATAAAAACAAACAGAAACAAACATTTATAATTAACTACTGAGAATCTCTGATGAATAATTGAGGACTGAAAATGTACTGTAAACAATGCAGCAAGGTAAATACTAAATATTGCATTGCAACACTGACACACTGAGACATAGGAAATTGAACATGCAGCATGCAAGCATATTTACTGTAAGTCAGTAGAGTATGAGCTGAATCAATACAATGTGTGTGTGTGTGTGTGTGTGTGCTACTGTTTGTTGCGGGGCAGAGAGCAGCAGCAAGAGTTAATACTGCAGCTCAGCAGAGGTAGATCAGCACTGCAGCACACTACTACAGCACTGTTATTCCCTCTGCTCCTACTCTCTCTCTCACACACACACACACACGCTCACACACACACAGTCTCTCTCACTCTAACATGCACAGTCTCTCTCTCTCTCTCTCTTAAACACACACACACATGCACGCTCACACACACACTGTCTCTATCCCACAGAAAAAACATAATCACTACTACACGACAAAAGCTGCACTACTACAACCTACCTTACAGGCACACACAAACACACACACACAGACACACACATACACACTGTCTCTCTCTTTCCTTCCTACGCAAATAAAAATAAACACTACTTGACTACAGCAATACATCACATTACTGCTACAACCTACCCTACACACACACACACACACACACATACACATACACACACAGAAAGCATCTTCATCTGAGTCTGCAGGCTACTCAGCAGTATAGTAAAGTGGCCATATTTACAGGGATTTACAGAACACCAAACAATGACTCCACACACCATAGAGAAATGCACCAGCTGCAATCTATCCTCAGACGCACTAAGTGACACTTCAGCAGGGTTACAGATCTGTCAAATGGGGACACTCAATGACACACAGGTTGTCAGCGCACCTCATCAATTTCCTCATCAAGATAAGGGCCTTGTACACAAGTATATAAAAACCACCACATGTCCAATGAATTCATGTGACATATGACACAGGAGTGAGTTCAAATGTGTCATCACTGGACTTGCATTGACTGAAATAATGGTGACACTGTGAAAATGAAGCATAGCTGAAATAAAGCTCTAATCTCACAACCCCTAAGAATTTAATGTAACAGGATGACGCCATTGATTCTGGCACCCACAATGTATTGGGACATTGATCACTGAGTGGTGTTAAATAAAACAAATGTTCCATGAGAGGCGGTAGTTAGGCCATTACGTCTAAAGAGCAGTGTGTGTGTATGTGGACAAAAGAGAGTGAGAGGGCCATCCCCGCTGGCTTCGATGAGTCTAATTCTAGAGCTACACGGGGTACATTATACAGGCGTCGCGTCAAGTCATATCAAAACACAGTTAGAAGAACTGATTATGGCTGATTATGGCTACTTTGACTTTGGATGCTTGCTTCCGTAATGTAGCCTACCCCATCCAGCCTACCTGTAAAACATCCGCAGAAAACACAGTTTACCGGCCCATCAGCCCCACCTGCCTCTTCCCCCTCGAGGCCCTCCTCCTGCCATGACAGCGCCTGACAGGCATGGCTGGACGTATGACCTGGCGCCAGTGTTCCTCCCTAGGACTAGCACTGTTGCTGGGCAGCTTCTCTTCCTTTCTTTCAAAACAGATGGTTGGCCTTGGTCGGTCAATGACACGAAGGTACAGCACACATGCACGCATACGCACACGCACGCACACACACACACATATTCATACATACACACACACATACAGATATACACACTCTTTCTCTCTCTCTCTCTCACTCACACACACATATACACTCTATATCTATCACTTACACACACACACACATATCCTCTCTCTCTCTCTCTCTCACTGACACACACACGCACACACATACTCTCTCTAACTCACACACACTCACAAACACATACACACACTCTCTCTAACACACACAGATATACATTCACTCAGACACATACATACAGAACATACACATGCACACGGTTGTGAAAACAACACTGCAGGCTAAAAAAGGATTTCAGACAGATGGGGGGGGGGTGATATATGTATATCATACAACATGTCACAAAGCATCTATTTGGTGTCAGAACTTGATCTGGACAGCTGGGATTTATTTGTTTTGTCTGACCCAAAACACAGACAGTATGATGGAGTATATCCCATAAATCTGCAAAAAAGCAATATAGAACAGACAAGGCGTACATCTGTTTCCTCCTGTGGCTCCTCGGGCAATGGACAAAGATGCTCAGGTGCTAGAAGGACAGTTTGAAACTTCTCGGTATAAGACAAAGCCACGTGACTTTTTACAAAAACTTTTCACCACTGTTACTAGCTACACTGTATTTAGGCCCCCGTAAATTATGATTACTACTCGTTCACGTGCCCACTTCTTTACGTTTTTAGGATTGTTTTTTTTATACATTCATTTGCATGAAAACAAAAAGCCCACTGAAGATATTAGTGTCTAAATGTAGGCGGCCCCTGGCCACTGTGAGCGCCTGTGTGTGTGTCAGTGTCTGAGGCGGGCAGTGCTGGATTTCCTGGTAGAATGGGAGCCCGGGGGATATGGGTGCGGGTGCACCAGCAGTGTTGCCCAGTTTGCAAAAGCCAAACCCACACAGAGTTGCTGGGAGCCATACAAAGTGGATGATGTCATGCAAGGCCGCTCACAAAGAGCACACACTCCACCCCCGTTGTTCCCTCGCTGGGTCAGATAGAGTCAGCTTTATGTGGGCCCACATTAGTAATCGCGGGTATTATCCTCTTCGTAGGACACACACACACACACACAAAAACACACACTTACAAACTGGGGAAGGGATCATGGTGCAATGGCCTCTTAGTTTTTGCTCATACACTGAGATAAATAACTAAGCGTTAATATCTGTGACGTATAAGCTTTTTTGGTCATCTTACAAACATAAGCCTCATACTTCACTTGTGTACTTACCTATGATTAAAAGTAAACAGCAAACATGATGGTAGACACATGTCGCTTTTAGTGGAAGCCTGAAATAGTAACTCCCCAAGCTCATTATGATCCCGTTTAGTGGTCATAAGTGCATTTGAACTATTTTAGTTGACTGCGCATGTCCTCACTGAATATGCAAAGAAGATGACGAGTAATACTTGTCTGACTTTGATTTCATAATTTGCAACCAAGAGAAACTAGAAATACAATGCTAATGTTCTCAAATGTTCTCAGACTGGCTTAGAGCAAGTTGCCTTATCACATTCAAAAATAATTTCTTCACACAAATTACCGAAATTAGCACTCACTAAAAATAATTTTTCATACTGTATAGTGTCAAGGACAGGCTAATTAGAAACAAAGTTAAGTTGTCAATTACTTGTATGTTGTCTCAGCACTTCTAATTCCAAACCAATAACTGCCAATAGAATCTGCGGACTACCCATATGAATTTACTTTATTTACAGGAACATCACAAAACTATGTGCCAGCACGAAATGAGTCATGGAAAAAGACATAGGACACACTGGGTGATTCGGTGTCTGTTACTGAAACCAAATATAAGGAAGTGGAATAACATACTTCAGTCAATGCCAGAAGCACAGTAGGTGACACCTTGGCGACCGAGTTGCATTACTGTAAATCAGCGCTCTGTGTCAGGAGCATGTGCAGAGAACGGGCTCACAGTTACCCATCGGCGTATGTCATCGATGTCTCTGGATCGCTGAGGAGACTGTGGTTTGGCAAGGCCACTGCTGTCAATTTACCCTTTATGCAACAGCGGGTCAGCCCACAGAGGCAGTGAAAAATGACGAGTGACATATGCCTGATCTTAGGTTTCCAACTCTAGAGTGTGTCAGTTTCAACAGGCATCTGCAGATATATTTGTCTGCATGCCAGCCGATGGAAAAATATGTCCCATTCAATACAAATGTCAAACTGCAGTGAAGGTTCTTGTTTCAAGGACAGACACATGCAATAAACTTATTTTGTCTAATATAGCACCCGGGGAGATCGGGTGTGCTGCTGTCAGCAGGTGTGAAATCATAGCATGTGTTAAATCATGATGGGGATTTTTACGGGTCAAGAGGCATAACAGCTAGCCACAGAGTGCCGAGGAATCCCACGCTGCTAATCCACCCAGACTACATCACGTTTTCCAAAATAATACCAGTCCTATTCCCTTGTCAGGATATTTCTTTTTTTTTCCCACCACATCACGGCAAGACAAAAACATCACATATGGTTGTCGTATTGAAAAATCCTTTAACACACTGTAGGTTAGAAAGACACAAGTTGGCAAGATTCCATGTTGTTTTGGGATTTATCGACCAGCTCAAATCACTCATTACAGGTTAAATGAATGCTCGTGCAGATTCCTCCATGGCCTCTTGAATTTACAGCACTTGCAAGATGCCTTAAGACTGCATTCAGAATTGTGCCTTTTATCTATCTTAATGTATTATCTATCTTATTGTACTATTGTTGTTAGTAGAAGAGTGTACTGTATGTACAGTAGATCATGTGTATGCATATGGAGGCCATGTATGTCCAGCATATGTAGACAATTGACAATAAAAGATACTTGACTTAACATGTGTATGTCTTGTTATGAATTTCTTACAGGATAAAAAAAAATACAATCTAATCCAATCTGAAATAATGTATAATGGAACAGTGTACAAAATAAAACCTCCAGGCTTGTCATGTGGCACTTAAATTCTAAAGAATATTCTTTGTTTCTTTGTTTTGTTCTATATAACCACCTAACTTGTGTGTAGTTTTAGTAAAAGCCAATCTAGACCACTAGGGTTCTACCTTTATCTTTCCGCTGGGGTGTAGCAGCTCAGCCACAGACACCTTGTCCTGCTGTAGCCTCCTCTTCACCAGTTTGGAGCAGCAGACATTGATGGAGTTCAGCACGTGGGAAGCGTTGTACTCTGAAAAAGTCCGGCTGTCTATGACCAGAGTCTGAGTGCCCGGCCTCTGCAGCATCCCAGCCAGCTTCTGAGTGTCCACGGCCCCCCGGCGTACCTTCACCCCAGACATGGCTCCTGTCTCAGGGGGGCTTAGAGCGGGAGACGGAGAGCAGGCACAAAAAATGGCGGAAGGGGAGAGGACCTCAGTCTACAGGTTAGAGAAGACAGTCAGCATCTCCCTAGTGTCTGTGAAATAGATGAGACAGTGGAGAAGCAAAAAAGAAAAGGACATACTGTAACTCAAGAAGAAAGAGCAGCCAGTGAATGTGAATTATATCCCTTGGGATGGGCCTGTGGGACCATAACAGATCAGTCCAAATTATGGACCGGAAACTTGTCATAAACACCTTGCACCTTTCAATCAACATGTTTGGACTTCACTGTTCAAGAGGTATTTGTAAATGTTTCTAAAAGTATTAACTATCACCCTCTTCTCCTTATTTCCACAGATGCCAATATGCCTGGTCTGCAAACAGTGAGGTCATGTAGTCCATGGCTAAGAGCATTCAATTACTGCATTACAAAATCTGTACGGTCATCTAAAATGTATAAGCTTTCAATAACGTAAACTTGCATTTTTCAGAGGAATGGCCATAAAGCAAGGCAAACCACCGGAGCTAGCACCACAAATGCACACACATTTATAATATGCTATTTGTGGCTCACCAATAGGGAAGATAGTGAATCTTGTGTGTGTGTGTGTGTGTGTGTGTGTGTGTGTGTGTGACCTATGTATCAGTGATCATTAGATCAATCCAAGCAAAGGGTGTAAGCAATTCTCTCCCATCAGGACCGAGCTGAGCAGACTGATGCTGCAAGCAAGCTAATGGCGGCCTGCTCTGCTCCACTCCTGTGCCACAGCTCAGAAACGTAAACAGCCTAAGAGGCTGGCAGGGAGGGGCGAGACAGCAGCTCTGAGGGAACATGACAGTCAGTGGAGCAGTGCACAGCTCTACTGTATGCTCTCCACGCTAAACAACACACTTGCTGCAATAGTCTCTACTTTAATAATAAGTGATGTATTGCTTATAATTATTAATTATATATAATTACAGTAGGTGTTTCTTGTAAAGTGGAAGCATTTTTGCAGCACGGCAGCACAATCCAATACAGCGACATCTTTACTATTGAAATGACCATAGACTGGACATATTTTGCATACATGAGTGGGTGCGGTAAAAAAAAAGTCTCAAATGTGGTCTTTGTAGTACAAAGTAGGCTCCGAACAGAGGGAAAGTATCCAAGCCAAGTTTTCATAAACTAGTGCATTGTCAAAACAGTACTTCTGTTAACTGTAAATAAGTCTTCATATGAAGACAGGAAATGAGCTGATTTTCTTTATTCAGCACACACACACACACACACAGTATAGATAAATCTTATTAAGATTATCTTCTTTCCACCATAACCTCGAGGCTAACTCTATCTCTGTTTACAACAGAGGCTCCACTGACATAATGGACTGGTTGTTTTATCTGAACATGTCTAAACTGCTGAGCCTATAATGGCTGTACTGGAGGCCAAAACAGTCCATGGGATGACATCACAACAAGGTGCTTTAGGAAGGTAACAGCAGCAATGACAGACCAAAGCAAACAAACACAGACTAGCCAGGCTCTTGGTTCATAGAGGATTACTGTTGGCAGTCCTTACATGTTTAATTACATAGAAAAGCAGAAATACAGATTATTTAAAAACTTAAATTTGAAGCTGTATATGCTGATGTTGGAATTTGTTTGACAATGCTTGTAGCCTAAAGGTAACCATCAACAAGAAAACAAACTAAAAATGTCCAAAATGAGCATACCAGCATAACAAAAGTTCACTATATTACTTCAGTCTAACAAGATGAGTTCTGCAAACACACAGGAGTCAGGATTCTGCATACAGTACACAGTCTTGCACATTAATCAACAAGACAACTGGCTTCCTTGTAAACAACACTGACATCGCAGAGGACAGAGAACATATTCTTATATATCCTAGGCTTACAATAGGCTATTTGTGAACTATTAAATTAGATGCTATTAAAAAAAACCTTTAGAGCACGTTATTTTAGCTTGATCGAATCAATTGAAACAGAGAACAGAATATTACAGTATTTTGAGACTATGATACTCTCACAAATATGAATCCTACCTTATTGGATGGGAATTAATCAGATGGAAGCAGCATAAAACTCGATTAATAATTTAAAATTGTTATGACTTATTATAGAACATAGCGAGGGTAGCATCCCTACAAAGGGAGGTCCCCCTCACGATAGAATTGCGGCACTGTCAGAGCAGTGTAGAGTCGCAACACGCAACGTAATCACGTTGCGTTCTGCGGTAACTCCGCTACCACTGAAACGTGGGACGAGATGAATGTTGGTCATGGTCATAGCCCAACAGTCGTAAGCTACCCCCACATCATTCAAAACAACTAAAATAATATTTTTAAAATATGGCGTTCACAGCAAGTAGGCTACTTACCAGTGCCCAGCCCAGTGCAATGCCATAGCCTATTTGGATTTCAGTATGAAATTATGCTGGACAGGAACATAATATGTTGAACTTAATGTTGAACAGAGCCTGGGAACAGGCTACTGAATTTCACTTAAATTGTTTCGCAAACAATTTGTAGGCTATTGATATAAACACGCGTATAGACGACATGATTAAGACGTAGGCCTAGCCTATAGTTTGAACTACCAATGAATGTTTTTAATGACCGAAATGTCGCTTTAACCGGGGTTTCTACCAGACAGGAATGTTACAATGACAGTTCTCATGAGCTATCGATGAGGTCATATAGCCTACTGGAAGGCGTTGAAAAAAGTGATGTCACCTTCGGCCAATCACAAACGACTGATTCTGGACTTGTAGGTTGTGTTGATATGTGAAACCATAGACAAACTGGATACCAATATGCAACCTAAGTTGTTTTCGATGTAGCCTAAAACACTAGCGAAATTACTTGAAATGTTGTCTTTAATAGTTCACCGCAGACATGTCATCCGTACAATATGGACACTAAATAGCTTTTCACAAACAATTTAGGAGCCAAATATCATAGAACAAGCCTATATTATATTAGGCTACTCCTAGTTAAAATCTGTTTCAGATTGCATCTAGGCCTTTGCCTATATCTTTAGAAACCTTAAATAGAATGTAACGTTGTGTCTGTAAACTAGACTTTTACAATGGACGCATACTGAGCATAATATAGATAGATTAAAATAATATCGATTCCTCTATGTTGCGGAATTATTCCTGTTTTGTTTTCCAAAATAGTCCAAAGGCTATTGTGAATAGACTTTACAGAAACTGTTGTTACGGCAGAAATCCACTAGGTGGAGACCTATGTACACAGTTTGAAGAGACAAGGATCGAAATGCAATATAAGGCAACGGCATTCTCTGAGAGTGCAATACATAACAGACTGTTGAACTGAAATATGATGATTTGAAACAACCTGGTTTGGTGTAGTTGTTTCTACTGTATCCAACTGAATGCAAAATGAGAGAGGCAGTACTCCAAACTACACCACATACATGTGTGTGTGAATGTATATTTTACCTAGTGTCTCACTTTCTTCAGCAGAGGAGCAACAGCTGTGAATGAATATGCCAGAATAACATGATTGAGGTGAGGGAATACAGTGGGGTATTAAAGCATTTTTTTTGTAAATATAGAAAAAAGAGGGTTTATGTTACATTAATGAATGTAATGTACGTTTTCCTGGGCCTTTCTATAACTTGAAATGGTGGCACAGTAATTAAGTGTGGAGGAACAGTCATGCATGATACAATGGGTAGGATCCTCCCTCTTTCAATACATAAATGGGCCGATGGGGATGACGACAGTATGATGATGATATCAATATTCTAACATCTCTGCCAACCTCCTTGTAGGAGACCAGGTTTTCAAAAAATCGTAAAACAAAGATAGATACTGAACAATAAATATGCAAAAAATCTTCCAGCATCTCGACTGAATGACTGAAGATAACTATGACCTACTGTGCATAGACCTACATGTTGGCCATCTCTGAAAACCACTCAAATAATGCACACAGCACCATGCCACCGCAGCCTTCCTCTTCCTGTTACCATGGTGATAAAACAAGTTCTGAAATCTTCATCTTGAAATGAATTGTAGAAACAAACAGGAGACAGGACTTTTCTAGAATGTTAAAGCAAATCGAAAGCCAATGCATCGTTGTTTTTCACTGGAGAATAATCAACATTTTTCTTGATAAATACAAGTAGCATTTTATTTTAAAGATCAAGCAATAACCATTCATACAAGCCATGAAATGGTAAATTCAATGGTTTTACATTCTATGTATGTCTTTCACAGCATGGACACAAGGCATCTGATTAGGCAATGTTTAAAAAGGTCCTCTGCCATTTCATAGGATCCATTGAAATAGATTGGGATATGATGATTATATCAAACAATAAATATTAAAATAAATAAAAATACATAAATTAATAAATAACAGACAAACATATTTCAGGTAGTTCATTAGAGATATTTGAAAAAAGAACATTTCACATAATAACAGAACTGAATACATGGTGAGTTCCCTCACACTTCTTTGAATGCAAAGAATCCATCACAACATTGCCAACAGCAGAGCACCTGAAGTGTGTTTTATCTTGCGGGCAGAGGCATGATGTGGGCAAGAGGGGGAAGCGTTGGCGTCCGCGTCGGACTCCGCCGCACTTGCACCAGCCCAGGGTGAACAGATGGCCAGGACAGATGGAGGATTCTGGGGCGGAGCAGGGGGGTGTTGAGCGTCCATCTCTTCCTGGCCAAGCTTAGATAGAGAGAGCTTGGCGGCAGCGGAAGGCAGGGGGGAGAGCTGGGTGCCACTCTCCCACCCACAGCACTACTTCCTGTTCAAGCCACCATGAAAGGCTGAGTGTGGTCGACTCTGCATCTAGTATTATTCTTAGGGCTACAAGGAATAAAGCATACCATAATAACCCCGGCAAAGGCATAATACATATCCAAATACATACTGTACCCAGGATTGTTTGTAAAATTTCCTGTTGGTATAAAATCCGGTAATAATACATTGTCTGTTGTTATCTAACTTCAACAACAAGTCTAGACAATGAGACACAGAACCTTCAGGGAAGTTTCTATGGCATCTATGACATTTGAAACATGTGATATGGATTGATGTTGGCATGCGTCCACTGGTAACTAAAAAGACCTTCGTTTTATATCTGTAAAGGCAACAGTCAATCAGCTGCAGTCACATGCTTTTAAGTCTGCTACTGTTGCACTTTGCTCCACTTTGTAGGAATTAGCTGGATGCAAACACAGTATATTTGTGAGATTAGCATTTGCAGTATGGTGGTGATGTGACTCAGTCAGCTTAACATGGTGCAAATGACGCCAAGGTCAAGGGGTCTAATTCCAGTGTGGAGCACATGCATCAGAACACTATCAGCATTCATTCTATACTTCCAGTCTAGCTGTACCAAAGTGTTCCCTACTAGTGATGTAAATGTACTCTGTATACAGTCTTTGGCAGTGTAAGAAACAGGGAGATGTTGGCAATGCTGCAACAGATCGTCAAAACATAAACCGATTACAGAATAAACAAATGCTGTCGTACCCGATTATCAAATACACTTATAATAATAACACTAAAACATAATATAAAGCAAATATATGAAGCCAACATCTGGTGTACTGAAACAACCCAATATAATAAGTACGAAGCACAATGATGCACTAGCTCTTAATTAATTAAGGATACAAACAATTCCATTTGACATGGTAGAAAGTAAACAATTCACATTTAAGAGACAGGTCATGAATTTTCAATGCCGTAACAAATCAGTCAGAGGGTGGAAGGTTGGGGGGAGGGGGGGGTGGTGCCGGGGGGTCACTGGCATCACTGGAGTGAACATTCAATTAAGCCTGGCCAGCGATTGCCTCCTCCGTGTGCTGTGCACATTTCTCATCCCGGCTCTCCCTCTCCACCCTTGTCTCAGTCCCGTCTCCAGTGGGTGTCAGAGATGGGAGATGGCACACAGCACTGGATGCAGACTAGGCAGAATGCAGATACAGTGTCTCAGACACTCTGTCGGAGTCACTCACACGGACACTGTTCATTGTTGACTTTGTCATGCAGACAGGGAAGAAAGAAGAATAAAAAAAAACATCTGAGCAAAGCTGTCAGATCATTTGATAGAGCTGCCTTCTAGAACAATGCTTCTGTCTCGTTTTGCTGTGAATGATACACCCAAAGAACTAAACGGGTAAAGCCGACTCACATACAAATTAAGTCAATAGAAGAGAAACAGGCAAATCAATAAAAGATCATTCACTGATCAAGTTACAGAGGGACACCTGTAGATCCAGGGTCTATAATTCTTCTGCAATTAATGCCACACTCTTGCACTTCCATCACAGAAGCAAGCTGTTATGTACATGGTTAACAGTAGTTATACAGTGTACCGGCATTTTTTGATCACATCAAATCTTGAGGTGCAGCATCAAAATGTGTGTTCAAGTCAAGTGGAACACCACCAGGGACAGACACAACAAGCAGGAGAGTCATGGACGGGAAGGCAATGTGAACAAAAAACTAACACAGACAGACACTGAGTAAGGCCATAATGTATAAAATACATGTGCTAGATTAACCTATTCCTTGAGACCAACCACAATGCAGGCTGTCAATGTCTAAAAAAACATTATAGCTTGTTGTAGTTAATAGCAGGGGTGTCCCGCCTGTGCAGAGTTGTACACATTCTACTGGAGAATTTGGGTGTGGAGAGGCACTGTGTCTCTCTCCATCGAGCCACACGACAGACTGTTAGGAACAAAATACTGCACATGCTAGAGACTTGACTTCTCTCCACTAAGAAAGACGTATTGTATGGTATGCACCCACACATGTCATCATGTTGTATTAGCGCGCACCTACACACATACACACACACACGTACATAAACAAACATATACAAACATAAACACACACACACACACACACACATATACACACAAACACTCATACATGTTCTCACCCCTCCACACACACACACACACAGAGAAACAGTCATACAGACAGTGCACATACACAACAAACAATAACGCATTCATTCTCCTTGATTGAAAGATCGGCATCACTATACTAATTATGTACTGTTTGTGAGTTAGTCCAGTCTGCCCTGTAAGGACCAATGTTTCTTCTGTTTTTTCTTTCTTTCCTTTTTTTGGCTGGCAAACAATACTGCTCTTCTGCTGATAAGACATGCAGCATGATGACCAGATTCTGATGAGACCTCTGACCACAGCCAGTCTCGTGGCAAACATGGCCGTAAAAAGACAACGAAAGTGGTCTTTCGGTCTGCGGTTTTGTCTCTCTCCCTCTGTCCCTCTCCTCCTCCTTGGTGGATTGGTGTGCTGCAGTGACAAACCAGGATCTGGTGACGAATGGCTGCATAACCTTACATTCAGGGCATTAGAGAGAGCTTCTCTAGCAGTTCCCAGGAAGTCAGTCCTCAGAACCGGTGTCAGACTTTGGGCAGCAGCAGGGAAGTCTTTGGGGACGTATGCTGACGCCATCTTAATTGGGCTTGGACTTGAGCTACCCTCTTCCCTGACAGGCTTCATAAAGTCGGTGCTCACAGGGGGAGGGCCGGTGTGGAATTTAGGCGGAGGAAGGCAGTTCCAAACAAGTGCTTATCTCTGGATCATGTCCACCAATGACGCTACTATGCACAGGGTTGTCTGACGTGTGTGTGTGTGTGTGTGTGGTCAGGTCACCGGAATGACTGTTGTTCATGTGCTTAACTGCATTCATTCTCGATCTGAGTTTGTCTGTGTGTCTGAGGTGCAACATTGTAGTCTTGACTCTATGTCAGGGATGGGATGCCATGCTGAAAGTCAGGCAGGTCTGTTGGGATGGCATGCAAGGCTGGTCAGATGTGGTGCAGACTGGGCAGAGAGAGAGAGAGTGTGTGTGTGTGTGGGGGGGGGGGGGCTGTTGGTCTCTGAGGAGGATATGTTGACAGTGACGTCAGCCATGTTTTACTCCTCTTTGCTCTGGGACAGCTGCTTCTCATACAAACTGAGAACATGATGAACAAACTGGTACTGCTCCGCTGTCTGAATCATGCCACCCCTGGATGCAGAAAACAGTTGACTTCAGTCAGAAAGACAGAATGGGCCAAAATCTGAGGCTGTGGTGTAGTGTGATCGAGATTGAAATCTCGTCATGATGTGGATTTAGTTTTACCTGTCTAGGCGAAGTTGGCTGGTGGTCTTGAGGATATCCACCACGCCCTCATTTCTGAGCTGTTTGCAAAGGATGCTTGTGGCAATGAAGCACCCAGTACGACCAATGCCAGCACTGTGTATCCCATGGACAAACAAACAAACCAGCAAACAAGTGAGAAAGAGAGAGGGGGTGGGGGGGGGGGGGGACAAACACATTCATTAGATCATCATCTGGTGTTGCCTACTTAATATAATAATAATAACAGACAAATGATCTACAAAATCATCTGGGGAAAAAAAAACTAAGTTGAAAAGACAAGTGCTTTTGGGCAGAACTGTGGGCAACGACACAACACATCATCATTCCTCCGTGCAGCCTGAAGGGAACATTTTGTTTTTGACCAAACAGCAAACTGAAAGGTCATCCAGCGGAGGGTGGACGGTGGGGGCGTGTGTGTGGGGCAGGGGGAGAAGGGGACCGGGTGCTGTTAGGCCACTGACATCGGCAGGAGGCCCTGGAAGGCCTGACAGGATTGGCACAAAGAGCTCACGGCTGACTTTTAAAGTCCTCCACCAGGCACAAAGCAGCTCCACGGGTCCATGTGGCAGCAGGGCACACATGCATGATGTGTAGGCAGAGAGGACCAATGTGTTTGGCCTGCGAGCTGAAAGCAGTCACACGAGGATGCGCATGTCATCAGTCAGTCATTCTAATGTACTTTATAGGATGTTGGAAATGTGTTAGTTGAATCTGGAATTCAAACTACAATGCCCTTCTATGCACATAATGTTTGTGTTGCATGTCTCTAGGACAAGACTAGTTTAGTCATATGGAAATGACTAGAAAATTTTCTCTGCAGAGAAACAAAAAATGGGCTTTAATTAATCACTGGGCCACATTTGTGATTTTATGTACCAAACTGAACTGATGGCAACAGACCGATGTCCCCTTTGACCTGGATTTCTTGTTTTTTTTATTTTTTTTATTTTTTTATCAAAGATGTCATTTGAAAGACACGTAAGAGTTGACATGTTATCTCTATGGGCAAGAGAGAAAAAAACTCAGCTTTTTTTCCACAAATTTAGTTAAAATGCGTTTTGCTTGTAGGCAAGTGGTCATGTCAAGAAACATTGTGCACAAGTAGTGTTATGCATACAGTATGAATCAGGATCCTAGCATCCTCTATCCCACCAGTGCACAACCCACAAAGGTCCTGCCATCAGTGATGACATTTGTGTACAGTATGTGAGCACCCGTCCCGTCTGAATATGCTCTGTTTCTTTGGTCTTAGTTCAGCTTTTATCTGTATAAGTGGATCAGCTGAAGCACCAACATTGGGGTAAACAAACACGGTCCCTCCCTTGTTGTCATGGAAAATGATCAGAGAGAGAGAGATGGCACACATCTGTAGCCAAAACAAACATTAAGATTCTTAACCTACTTAGCTGATAGCTATAGTCCATTTCACAAGAGTTAGATTGACATTTCCAATAGGACTTGTGTTTTAGGAATCCATATGGCTGTTTGATATGGAATTAACCTGGCAGAAGTAGTCTGGGAGCAAAATACAATGTCCAGGTATTGTTTTTGTTTTTACAGCGGAAATCTACAGTTAATGCAGGCAAGTTCATCTCTAAACCCCCACAGAGGCATCTAACGCAGATACGGGTGAAAAAGTGTGTGTGTGTGGGGGGGGGGGACTGAAAACGGGTTTTAGTGTGAGTGTGCGGTGTGGAATTGACCTGGCAGAACCTTAGCGCCCAGGCCCTCACAGCTGCTATCATCAGGTGAGTCAAGTGAGGCCATTCCAGCCTAGAGCCCTTTTTACTGGCACATCTAATCTGCGTCACAGCCCTTCCACACCCTGGACTTAATGCACGGTCCGCTGAGTGACCTCAGCCCTCAGGCCCATTTGTAATCATGGCTCAGGAAAGCCACATGGAGCTGAAGCAAGATGCTAGAGATAATGTTTTTTGACAGGTATTTTCCGAGTGAAAGCCCCTTGTTGGTTTTCTACCCAAGGACTACAGTGGGGATGTTGCAAGAATTTGCCACGTAACAGAAGTGAAATACTTTTCTGCTGAAACAATGTGATGTAACAGGAAAATAAAATATTGTCAACTCTTTCTAACGGGACTGTGCATTACAGTGTCCATGCATCTGTGATTGCAACTAATTAGAGTTGATTGAACTGTCAAAACATATCTTTTAAAAGTTCAAAACAACTGATCTTTTAAATAAAAGTAATTCTCTTTCTTGAGTATTTCCTATCTTCCTATTCAGTTTGAGTCCTGTCCTGAAACCCTTGCATTATTTTTTGTCATCCATCTATGATGCTTTCTTCCCTGTGTAAAGACCAATAAAGGACCAATAAAAGGATGTAGTAAGCAGGGGGGGACCTGCAGTGGACGATGACTGGGCCACTTCCAGGCGGCGCCTGTTGCCGTGCCTCTTCTACTTCCTGCACCAGTTCCAGAAGGGGCGGGGCCTTGTCTGGTGTCTTCTGGTCGGGCCATGATGTGTACCAGTACTGCCTGAGGCTCCGTTCCTCTTCCTCACACTGCACACCACACACACACACACACACAAACACACACACACATCTAGTTCAGCGAGTATGGAAATCAAGACTCTATCATACACTTTGCTATTTAAAGAATATTTAAGAAACATAATCCAATTTTACTGTTAATACACATATTAGTAGGATTCATTTTAGATCCAAAAAAAAAAAAATCTGAGGCGTTCCGAGTCCTTCCCCACCAGCCCCACTGGTCTTACAATTAAATCCTTTAGCTAAAATGTACAAAACACTGCCCCCATGAACAGAGTATAGAGATATTTTCAGCCACCAGAATTTCTTCATTTATGTTTGACACTTTGTTGCTAAGGATATTAGTTGCCATGACAGCAATGCTTCCAGAGCAAGATAGCAAGGAAATGCATGATTTGATGACATACAAAATATTCTCCCCCTTCCCCTCCCTCAGAATAGTCTAAGCTATTCACAAAGTGTGCCAGACTTTTTACAGAATAAGTACATGTACTGTATTTACAGATATAGGTACAGACACAGACAGACACATGTGCATGTACACACACAGGCACACACACACACGCGCGTGCACACACACATAATACAGTCACCTTCAGGCTGAAGATCCGAAGGCTGTAGTCGTCCGCTTGGATGACCTGTTTCACTGTGATTTCAATCCCTTCACAAGTCACACTGTCCTCTGGCCAGTACTCTGTGCACTTCTGCATGGTGACATATTTAAACAAATCACGGCCATTACGTGTCATATTATGCAATAATGCATGCTGGGCTGTTACGTAGATATGTGTTTGATGTCATTGGTTACTAAACAACATGGTTCATTCACTAGACAGTGGTTATATCAACCACGTGCCACTGATGAAACTTGTCGTTGTTTGCTTGTACTTATGTGTATGGGTCAGTGAATACTGATATATAATATAATATGTTACTGTAGGAGCAAATGTGAATAGTTTGTGTAGCCATGGTACTGGTTAGGGCCTGGGGTTTGAAGCTGAAAGGGGTGCTATACTGATCTGATCCCAGACCAGTAGTGCAGTCATTCACAAGGCACCTAACCCCTCACTGCTCCCTAGGCACGGCTGTAGCAGGCAGGTCTCTGCTCTGGGTTAGAGTGGGTCTCACTAATTCATGATTGGGATAAATGCAGAGTCCAAATATCCCTCGCAGGATCTGAGTCGTATTGGTTCGAAACCAGACGTGTTTAGGGCTGAACTGTGTGTGACATCGCAGGAGACACTAGTTCCAGTCTGCATAAGCGGAAGTGGCACATGCCCAACTTTTCAGTATTTGATTACACTGCAAACTCGTAAGCTGTCAAGTGCCTGCGTCTCTTGCTCTGCTTTTACCCTCTCTGTGTGTGAGGTGTGGTGACCTAAGGACGGACCTCGTTCTTCTCCTCGATGTTGGTGATCATCACGATGATGGGGGAGTGCTCCTGCCACACCATCCTCCAGAAGTCCCCCACTGTGTTCACTGTTGGGCCTTGGGTGGCAATGTAGGCTTTCTCCTCACCCCCGTAGCCCTGTCACACACACACACACACACACACACACACACACACACACACAGCTTATGGTCCAGTAATTTTAGTCTTTCCCCACTATGGTATAGCCCTGAGCCACACCAAACCACAGCTGACATTTGATAAGTCTGGATCAGTCGCACTGTAGTAATTTTATCTTCATGTATACAGTATGTAAGTGAACAGAATTTAATTGAAGTGATTTACATTCTAATTAATGCATACTATTTATAGTCTTAATCAGACTGTCAAAAGAATGCAATCACTAGCATAACCTTTAGCGTGTGATTTGAAGTACCAGCTGTATGGAAAAGTGCACTAAACACATAAGCTGGTTTCAATGAAGAAAAAAAAAACTTGTATTGCAGTATTCAAAGTGTCATGTATAGAACAGGTTCAATAAACAGGAGACCACTCACCCGCAGGTAATTGGCATTGATGTAGGTGCTGAGGAAGTCGTCTTCATCCATGGCTCTAAGGCAAACTCTGCTGTGTGTGTCTGAAATGCAGGAGTGTGCTGCTGTTATAGCGAGAATTTAACACAGCTCACATTTCCCATCTGTCTACACACTAACACACTAACCCGTTTTACCACCGTACTGTGTGCTGTAAACACAATGACTGAAATTATAGGTCCAAACTAAAGCAAAAACAAAGAAATAATAAAAACAGTCAGGGAAACAAACTTACTTGAATCAAACTGGTGGAAACAAACAGAATCAAATGGAATCAAATTGCAGTGGCATAAATTGGTCAGTGTTGTTCAATGTCCAGAAATGTCAACATATTCAGTTTCTGGGTGTTTACTGTGCAACATTTTTATATTCATCCATGTAGCCCTTCTAGCCCCCGACACTACATTTAGCTTTACTATCACCTACAGTATAGTAACACAGAATTCAACGTCCAGTATTACTTACTGGGAAGGATGGTTTTATAGCGATTTTTCCGGACTACGCCAGGGATATTATACTCCTTCGGGTCCACAAAATTCATTGGAGTCTCCTGTTGAGATAATATGGTAGAAACACTGTGTGTACATTATTGTCCCACTTAAAATTCCATCAAGTGCGCAGCCTGTACTGCAATATTTTTTGTGCATCTAGCAGACAATTTTATCCAAGGCGACATTTGTCAACTATTATTGACATCGGGGCCAGTCTCCCCTAGAGCAACTTAGGGTTGAGTGCCTTGCTCAAGGGCACAATGGTGGCAGATGGGATTGGAATCTGCAATTTCCAGGCTAGTAATATCATGCTTGTCATGTTCTTTGTATAGTGTTGACTGTGTTACCAATAGGCCCAGCTGCTGGTGCACTGCTGCCAGAAACACAAACTGTAGCCTAAGTTAAATTTCCTCTGTGCATCTGGAAAATGTTTGGTGGGGAGTGTAGTGTATCTGACTAGAAGCTGAATCTGCATTATCATTAAACATAAATGTTTCTTGTCCGTTGTTTATTCTCTCACAGGAGAAGACGTTTAAATATGCAATGACTGCCACGGAGGCAAACAGCAGTCCTACCTTAACCAGGTCACACAAGAGCTAGATTATTGTGCATGTAGGCTATAAGTAAATATGGTGACGGTTGCATACGTGCAGACTTACATAGAACTCAGACTGTAGCGTAGCATCGTCCAGGGCCCTGGCATGCAGCTTAGCTGCCGTCAGCACGTTGGAGGCCTTCTGCAGGTACTCCTTGGTGGACTGCTCACGTGGAGACAGCAGGGCTCCATAAGGCTCAGTGGTGCCGGGGGTGCACATGTCCAGCGTGAGCGACACGTTGGAGCCTCGCCTGGTGCGGGGAAAAGAGAGAGTCACTCTGCAGACAGCAGCATGGCAGCAATGCTGCAAATGCTTTGATTCATGAGAATGACGTGAAAACAGTTTCCTTTTGTGACACAACTGAGTTTGGTTGGAGCAAAGCAGAGGAAATGTTGCTATTGTCTGACATGAAATAGCAACATCATTGAAGACGCACAAAGGCCCTTTCAGAGTCTTTAGGCCAGAGGCCTTCACAAGATGGTTTAAACAACATGTCTTTTAGTTGGCGGGTCTGACCTTTCCTGAAGGCCCACAGGTTTGACGCTCAGAGTGCCAGGGTCAGAGTCGGCCTTCATGTCCATGAAGCAGTCGAACACCGGCGTCTCTGGGACAGGCTCCAGGTCAAAGAAGTCCTCCGTCTTGGCGTCCGTCCATTCCGAGTAGGTGAAGGAAGGCTGGCGACTCATGGACTGACGCCGGTCATCAGGGAAAGCAGGGCAGGGTCCAGGCACCAGGGTCCGGATGCAGAAAAGGGTCTGTCAGACAGGTGACAATGTTTGGATTAGGCAATGAAGCAGCAACAGAACTGTAAAATAGAACTGACTGAGAAGTGTCACATTCTAGATTGGACTCAGTGTCCAGCACTGGTTCTCTTAGTAGCAGTGAATGTTTCTGAACAAGGCCTGGTCATTAGCTATAAATCACAAATGCAAGATGAAGGCAAGCTCACCCCAGTGCCAAGGATCACAACACCAAGGAACAGAGTGCCCAGTAGGGGGCATAAAGTCTCCACCCTCCAGATCTCAACCTGAGAGACACACACAGTTTTAAATTGCAGCTTCACTAGCAGTTTTCAAAATCTCTCTCTCTCTCTCTCTCTCTCTCTCTCTCTCTCTCTCTCTCTCT